>VZSC01016791.1:162958-234183 GCA_013398225.1 Steatornis caripensis | reverse complement strand
TTTTTTTTTTTTTTTTTTTTTTTTTTGGTTTTTTTTTTTCCCCCCCCCCCCCTCCCCCGATATTAATTTAGCATTAAGTCTGTGGTAGGAAGGAATACAGTTTATGCAATCATAATGTATGTATCTCATAATTGTTGGATGCATATTTGAAACCTTTTCAACAATAACAGGGACTTGACCTGTTTTTCAGCTTTGAAGTGCTTGTATTAATACTTTTTACTTTTTGAAATACCCAAGGAAGTCTCTAGTCAGAGAGTCATTAAAACCAATAGACACTCAACTTCACTGAAATCAATACTAGATTTTTAAAGAAATAAGACATTTGGGCTTTCATATTTCAATAGCAGAGTTTTCTTTTTTTATGGATCAGACAATTTCTGTGCTTAAAAGTATCACATCTTTTAAAATTTCTGTTATTTCTTCTGCATAATGCAAACACCTTAACTGTCACAGTAAATACAGACATTTCAAATTTATGGTGTATTTGATTTCAGTCAGCTGTGTCAGACAACAGCTCTGTATTACACTGCAGCATAAATAAGTATATGTGCAATACAGCAGTTTATACTTAGACTACAAATTATAGGCATACATTTAAAATAAAATAAAATCTAAAATCAAGCAACAGGAATGAAAGGCAGAGTTACGAATTTTTATTTATTTATTTATTTAGATAAAGGTGAAATCTAGGATTATTAATTCCAGGGTGACTTTTATGTCATGGCCCATTTTCACCACAATTTTAAAGACCTTCATACAGTCTTTCTTTATTATGTTGTCTTGATGATGACATGCAGTGGCAGCATATCATGTATCATATCTTGATATCATGACAGAAGTAACTGCAAACCTCCTGCAAACCTGTTACAACATTTAAATCTTCTTACAGCATGTAAGAAGCTGCCAGAACATAACTACATATTTTTAAGTAGTGGTCAAAGTTATTGCATGGTTCTCATGCTGTCAGGCATGCCAGAGCCCTCAGTGAGGTTTTTGCTGACTATCCCCAGGCTCTCAGAGACAGGAATGGGGCAGTTTGGACAAAGTGCAAGAAGCAGCATGAAGCAGAGATTTACAATGACCTTCTCAAAGCAATGCCTACTTTTTTCTATTGTTCAGTGTACAACAAATACATATTTTTGTTTTTTAATATTATCTTCGTAACATAAAAACAAGATTAATACCCTTCCCTTAAACCACTCTTTTGTCTTACGTGAATAGACAGGTACATAATGCATGCATGTACAAACATGCACCTACTGCAAAAATTTCTTGTTGAGATCCCCACCAGCTTAACAGTATTTGAGCTGCCATATTTTCAATGTATTAGAAATTATCTTGGAATCTATGAACTAAGACAACTGCTGGGGTTACAGCTTGATTGAATTTTTATTCAGAGGAACAAACTGAATTTTTCTTCAGTAGTATCTCCGGGCATGGTTCCTAGGACATTCTGTGAATTAAGCATCATTGCAAGAGGGCATTATTTTCTGGTGGCTTCTGAAACGGATGGTATTTCTGAAGGAGAAAAAAAGTGTGTGACTCAGATTTTACACTACTTTTTTCTATCGTCTCCCCATCAATGCTGTAGCCTGCTGTTATGGATGAATCACTTGAAGTTCTTGTCTTGTATTGTAAAAGAACATCTTCTGGGAGAGGAGAGGGGATATTAGTTTCCAATTCTTCCTTACAATTAAGGCTATCTTATCTTGATGTATATCTCTTGATATATATCTCTTGATATATTTTGTTCTAATTGCATCCCATTTCAATAGGCAGTTTAAGTTACTCCCCAAAACCTCCTGTCAGGAACTACTGACAATATTACTTTACACTCTTAAATGACTTAAGTGTTACGGTCAATCTGGTGAAGTAGTACTTGTATTTAGCTTGTAAAATGATACGAATCACTCGGATGAAAGGCATTATATAATCCAAACCAGGTGTTATTACAGTATCATAACCTGCTCCAGAGTGCTTTTTCCTCTCATTCATGGCAAACTTTTGCTGTGGTGTGTCCCAGGAATCCCAGCACTGGTACTTGATGGGGTAGTCAGTCAGCACTGTTTCCTGCTTTCTTAACACTGTCTCTGTAAAACTGGACAAATACAGATTGATCACCTTCAGACTGGCATGTTGGTGTGGCAACAACCAGGAGAGAAATTGCAAGGATGGAGCGCAGCATCAGATAGCTGTAGCCTGTTGGAAGCGACCATGGGTGGCTGGCTGGTTTAGACTGCTTAAAGAGAATTCATATTTAACAATTTAATTACCTGTGTCACTCATTCCTTCAGCTTTATTGGTTTAAAAGAAATATTAGTGGATGGTGCCAGTGTGGTGTACTTAGTGGGAGGTATACTGAGTGGAAGGGTTAAAAGACTCTACAGTTATGTTGCAAAAATAACACAAAGATAGATACAAAAATTGTGTTTTCTTATAAAGAGAGAACGTTTCTCTAACTCTGCCATCCTTAGTGTAAGGAGTAATATCTATGATACAGATGTAATACAGTATATGAGTTTCCACATTTGGCTAAGCCTTCTACACAAGTAAATGTCCCTAGCGCAGCTTAGCTTGGCCTGCAAAGGATAAGAATGACTGACCGAAATAAATAACTTTTTTTTCTTCCTGCCTAACAGCTTTTCGGCAGCCTTGGTAAAAGTGCAGTCAGAACTGTATGCAGTTTGGGGTTTCTCATCACAAACCTGAAATTAACCGATTAGATGAGATTCAGGAGAGGACAGCTGAAATGCGTATAAACTAATGTGCAATTATGTCTGGTATGACAGACAGGGGTGGTTACAGTCCATTGTGGTGGGGGTAAAAGAAGAGCACTGGGAAATACAGTGCTAGCTTACATAGTATGTGCAGTATTTTGAAGTAATAAGACTTTTATACACTTTGTCAAAGAGAGAGCTTTTCTGTCTTCAAGTAGTCTTTGACTCGAGCATTCTTTAATCAAAAGTAGGTAAGAAGCATATACCTGTAACATAAGTACCTTTACTAAAAAGCATAAGGAGGACTTGTTTAATAATGGTGGCAGAATTAGGACTAGAAGCTTCAACAACAGTAAAGTGAAGGAGAAAGAGGTGGGGGTTTTGTAATAATTGGTAAAATCGAACAGCAATTCAAAATTATTACAAACAGAAGAAAATTTCCTGAAGACACTGACCTGATTGGCACTGCTGTCAATCCAGGGTCATTTTGCTGAAGCCTGGAATTATCCAGACTGGTAATGGGAAGCAAAATCTGTCCTCAGGAGATTTATACTGCAGAATGCCCAGGACAGTAAAATCAGCTGCATAGTGAGAACTCAGCATTTTTGTTACAGGAAATTTCTAAAACGGCCAAGGTATAATCCCATTGATCTTAGCACTAAGTAGAAATCATGGTGCATTACAAAAGTCTGAATCCACTTCCGGGGCATGGTTTTGATGTCCTCTCAAACCTCATCTTTCTCGTGAACCGCGCATATGTTCTGTTTAACAATCGCACTTTGTGCTTTTTCGTCTTTGTATTTAGTCCTTATCAGCTTCCAACAACACTACTTCACATGCAGCTTTATCAAGTTTCCCAAAGCATTGTCACTGAAAATCTTTGCAGATCTACAGCTTCTGATTTGTCTGCATTTGTGTTTTGGTATCCTATTAAAACGAACCTAGTTTCTGCCACAGCAGCATAGCTCTTATAAAAGCAGTCAAAACTTCCAGAAGATAGGCTGAAATCAATGATTACAACAGAAAGAAGTCAATAGTGTTTATATGATTAATAGCACTATGTTAAATGCAGTAACCTAGATAGGGAAAAGAGAAAGCAGGATAATTTGAGTATTAGAAGCAGCACATCAAAACCTTGAAGTCCACAGAGGGTATGTTTAGGGACCCATTTTCTCCTGTCAGGCTTATAGATATTGGAGAATTTTTTTGTCAACTTTGGTGGCATTTATACTGGTATAAAGTTGCGTAAGGGAAAAATTCAATGTCTGGTTTCTAGAGATTAAAGGGAAAATATTACAGTAGTCTCCTGTGCCATTTCTGAATGCAAGTCTACCATGTACACTGCTCCAGATATCTGCAACCGAGCTCACACGCATACAACTTGGGAGGGTGGGAGGTCACCCTTTCTGCAAAGCCTCTTACTGAGGGGATCTCGTTAATCCATAAAGCTTGGGTCAAAATAATTAGGATGGATATGGACACTGTAAAGAGAAAAATAGACTGCCTGTCCTTGAGAAGTCCCCAGGGACACAGGAGTGGAGAGATAGCTGCGCAATTGCTGACTCTGAGGAAGGATCTGCAACAGACTGCACAGAGCAATGTTTCCAGCACCCTCTGGCATACCTGATGAAAAGCAGTGGATCTCAACTTTTAAAGGTGAACCACAAGAGCAAAGCAAAAATTAAACGTAATTAAGCACCAGTTTCTGTGCTCTCTTCCTCTGAAAAGGCAATGTGGGACGGTCAGAAGAGAAGGACGTGATAAGCCCCTTATTTGAAAAATTTGTTTACACCCATGGACCCTTCTCAGGCTCTGTTTGCCTCCCTAATAGCTCATCATTCAACAATATAAATATCATTTTGGCTTGTTTGTTTGTTGTTTGGTTTTTAATTGCAGTGAGTGTGAACTGTTGTCTAGATTTCAATTTTTTCTAATGCATATACTATTTTTTTTTCCCCACCTAGGAAGAGGAAAGGAGGCACAGCAGTTTATCTAACCAGTTAATTCTCTGAAATCTTCTGAGCAAGGCAAGGTTTGACCCAAGATTTTAAAAAAGAAAGGATAATTTAATGAAACTTGCATAATTATCTGAGGGAAGAGATGTTTTCTATGGTTTCTGAGATCTCATTAGGCAGTTTTTGAAGATGTGACCTCAGAAAGGAAACTAAAAAATCCCTAATATCCAAAAGCCACAACCCACCCCCAATAAAAAAAAAAGTATATATATAGGGAAGAGAATACCTGCATTCTGCAGATCCCTCTAAGCATGGATATGCAGGGCAATTTTTGGGTTTTTTCCTCAGGAATCAGAGAATGGTTGAGGTTGGAAGAGACCCCTGGAGGTCATCTAGTCCCATTCTGCTGCTCAAGAAGGGCCACGTAGAGGCGGTTGCCCAGGACCATGTCCAGACAGCTTTTGAATACCTCCAAAGATGGAGACACCACAACCTCCCTGGGCAAGCTGTGCCAGGTCACCCTCACAGTGAAAAAGTGTTTCCTGATGTTCAGAGGGAACCTCTGGGTGGTGGTAGATGCCCCATCCCCAGAAACATTCAAACACCCCGTGTTTCAGTTTGTGCCTATTGCCTCTTGTCCTGCCAGTTCAGGAAGGTGCAGTAGTCCACAGTGAACCGAGCAGATGGAAGCTAGGTTATGTATTTTGTTCTAGTGACAAACAGAAGTGTGTAGCATGAGACTGTGCCTGGCAATATCTTTGGTTCACTTCAAGGAAGACAGATGTGAGTCCATGCTGAAACACCCTCAGCACTGTTGGCCACTCGTGGATGCAGATTCTGGCACTGGACATGTCTTCCATTCCAAAGATGTGAAATATTACCTTCAGTCTACTCAGAAAGCATTTTTGTTCCAGAATTTAGCCTTCAAACCCACAAATCTAAACAGCAAGTACCATACAAGTCTTAAAATTGGGCAGTGGGTAGGACCTGTTGCTTTTAATTCCCTTTTAACCGTTGCTGAGCTGCTGCTCTTTAAATTGCTGCTCCAGCTACTTCCCATCTGAGCACTACCAGTTGTTGGGGGTTATTTTCCCTTTTCCTTTATTTTTTTTAATTATTTTTTCATTCTTCTTTTTTTTCCTTCTTTTTTTTTCTTTTTTCATTTTTTTTGTTCTAGCTTGAGTGGCAGACTAGCTGTGTCACACTGATGCAGCACTGACAGCCCTGGTGATGTCATGGCCATGTTTCAGCAAGCTGCCGCCAGTTTCTGGCACCAGCCCTGGTGATGTTTTGGCGTGTCACAGCGGGCAGAACATTGGAGGTGGCGGTGTCAGACGGGGTTGGTGACATAGTTGGCCCAGGATGGATGCCTCCTGGCCATCAGGGAGATGTTGGACACACAGCCCTGGCCTGAGGCTGGGAGAGTCCTGTGCAGGGAGGCAGGGGCTGCTCATAGTAATGGAGCATGTCTGCTGGTGCTTGTTTCTCCTGGTTTTGACAGACTCAGCTCTGGACAAGGATGCGACCAGATCATGGCATGCTCCTGTCCTCACCCTCCTCTGCCACTCAGTCAGAGAGTTGTTGCAGCTTTGTACAAGGACATTGACCTAAGGATAAGAAAACACACTTAGCCCCAGTTTGTAGCATGTCACAGTCCTACAGGCAGCTGGAATGTCCCCGCAGCTGTGAACAAAGGAAGCTCCACAGCACCCACCTTCTCTGTAGCCTGTCATGTTCTCATAAAACAAAAACTAAAAAAAAATCAACTGGAAGAAGGAGTGTATAACTCAAACGAAATTAATATTTTTTAAGTTTTTCACCTTTATGCAAAGAATGGCCTGTTTTTCCAAGAGTGTGCTGTAGTATATTAAATATTCTAGGTGGTTCAGCACTTTTCTGAAGAGCACAGCCTTTTGCTGTGTTGCCAATGAGAAACATAAATTCACTGCTCGCCTTTTGAAATCTTGGTCAAAGCCTGAAGACTTTTAAAAATGGTTATAATTCAAAATTTATTTTCTTCTTTTTTAGTTTTTTCCTTTCTTACTTCAGCATTTCCCTTAAGAAGGACTTCAAAGAATACGAGCAAAGCTGCGTGAAGGATCACACAGATCAGCACAGCAGATCACCGGTATAAATTTCCTCTGAACCACCTCCACCTCCACTGTTCTTTGGGCATCTCCACTGCTCTAATCTCAGTATTCTTGGTGAAAACAAGAAGTTACTATCCTGACCCACAGGTGACGCAATTTTCACAGCTCCTTTAAACTCACTGCCACTATATCGGTCTATGTTGTTTGGACCATAAGGTCTTGCGAGCAAGTTATCCAGTGATACTCTCAAAAGCTGTCTTTTAGTCAGCAAGCAGCATCTCTAGGATCGAATTATCACGTGAGCACAGATCATTTGCTTAATGCCGTAGCGCCATGTAGTAGAAGTCAACAAAACCAGTGTGCCACGTATCAGCACAAACCAAAAGAATTGAAGACGACTAGTTTTGCAGAAAAAACGCCTTTCTTGTCCAAGGCAGCACACGTTGTCTAACAAAAGCTCAGAAAGAGACAAGGGGTGGAAGAATATTAGATGTATACATTTTAAATATAGATGAGAACGTAGAAAATGTGACTATATGAGATTTTTCTTCAAACTCTTACAAGTAATACTTCCATGTTTTACATAGGCAAATTCTTAAATATTATGCAAAATGCCACTGCTCTTCACAGCTAAAGTGTTGATGAAAAGCAAACACAACAGTGCAATTTAAAGTCTGAAGCACAAATGAAGTGCTTTTGAATGAACTTCCATTGCTTAACCACTGGCTCTAGTTACTGCCATCTAAAGAGGAAAATGAAGCAACTTTGCATGCTGCGGATGCCAGCTGTCAATTTGCAGCATGCAAACGAAATTGTAGGTAATCCTTAAAAGGCAGTGCCTCTAAACACAGTGGGTGGGCTCAATTTTTAAATGCAATTTGGCTGCAAGTTGCCTTTGGAACCACCTCTTTTTTTCCTTAGCTGTGAAGTTATGTCAACTCCCCAAGTTAACAACGGAAAACATAAGGTGTGATAGACACTTTAAAGCAGCTGACTGTTGTACTGTGATTTCCTGATCAAACTGCCCCAGAAACACATTTCTTGCCCCATACTTGTTTCCTTGTTATAAAGAAGAGCCCTGTGCTTGCAGTGCTCTCGTACATGTCTGCAGCTGGGCAAGGCAGTTTGGCAGTGGGACAAGCCCTAATTCAGAGTGTAGAAGTACATGGTGAGAAGATGGAGTGGCTTGGGTGCCGCTGAAATGCCAAAATCTTTGCTTAAGATAATTGCTTCCTGAAGATTATTGCAGGCATATCTAAAACTCTAAATTATGTCAAGACATGGGAGATCTCAAAGACGACTTTAAACTGACTTTACCCTTATTTTACTGCCCTTCTGCTGTGTCAGCAGATCTTGGATGCAACCAGTCATCTGACCTAAAGTACTTATTTGTAATTAGGTGTCAAAAATAAAGTTACAACAGCCGTCTAATTCCAGTGGGTCTGTCCACCTGAAATGCAAATCTCTCTCCATTTGGGTAATTAAGCTATGAAATTTAGAGTGCTCAAAGCCTTTGATGTTTAGAAGTAATTAGCAATATGGGGAAAGATACTGCTTTCTGCAAGTACCAACAGCTGATTTGTAATAAAACTGATGTGTTTGGTTTTCTGTTATTAGCTAAATTGTATTATTCATTATTTACCAGCATTTTGCCAGCTGCCAACATTTGTATAGCCCAAATGCACTGCAAAGATGAGCACAAACTGTTTGAGTCATTAATTACTGTTTACATGACTGTAGTGTGTAGGAATTGATCTTCAGGATGCAACAGAGCACTATCATGCAAGGAGCTGTACAAACCAAACCAAAATTGTTTCAAATTTGATAGCAAGCAATACCGAATAATGAACAAAACAAGTATTCTGTAAAAAATTTTAAACATCAAACCCTCTGTATTTTTATGGGATCATGGCAAAATGCTGTCTGTTCAGAATCACATGAAGACATGCATATCCTCAGTGACTGTTAGGTAGTTTACGAGCTATTATATATCATATTCCTGGGCCGGTGCACAAAGCATTCAGATAAAACAGGCTGGCTTCCTTCCTGGGACACCAAAGTGGTAGACAGGGTCTGCTGGATATTGGGCACAGAGAAAGGGAGAAGCGGGGCTGGGTCAGGAGGAGTGTGTCCGTGTTCGGGGGAGACACAGTAGGTAGCAAACAAGGTACAGGAGAGGATTAACCCAGCTGCAGGATTGCATTCTTTGTTGGAAGTTTTACATTTAAATGCTTCACATCGGAAAACATGCATTTGTCCAGCCTAGGTGGTTTCTCCATTGAGCTTTGTCAGGTGCCTGTGGCAAGATGAGTGTCTGTGAGCAGCCACGTGCACTGGGAAATATTTAGCACTTCTTTCTCCAGCTTAATAAAATGCAAACTCCTACCTCTACAACTCTGACGTATATTCCAGCATTGGTCTTTGAAAGATGTTTCTTCCTACCAGCTGGACTGGTGTGCTTAATGCTCCTAGTTCTTGTATGGGAACTGCTGGTTTAACGTCAAACTCGCCACACTTTCATCTGGAGAGCTTCTACAGGCGCATCTGGAAAGCTAACTGGCCTGGGAGCATACACTTCTTACTTTGATTTTCCTCTGTTTAAAGTGTTTATTGCTTATGGAAGCAGGAATCGTTTATTCAGTTGGTTGTGTCTTCTTATTATTCTGATTATTTTATAAACAGGTTTTAATGATCACAGGCCATTAGCAGTCTGCAGGCTAACACCACAGTGATACCAAGTTCAGCTCTCGAGCTCCAGCAAAGGCTGCGTGTCAGCCATCCCCACCTGGTCTTTGTCTAACTTGTTTCTAATATCCTGCAAAAATGGACCTTCCGCATTTTCTCTGGGGGATTTATCTGGTGTTTAGCTACCGTTTCGTGACATAAACTGGGGCTGATACGCTTGTGTAATACACAGGATAGTAAATGTTAAAACTTTTAACTGAAGAATAAACAAGCTATTGTAAAATATTTGCCAAGGTTACTGGAGTAAAAAGCCACGTTCTGAGCAGTGTATAAGGTGTTTTGTAAACTAATTAATTTGGATGTTGATGCTGCTGTCTAACACTGAAATAAGCACGTTTAAATAGAGATAGGGGCCAGTTAAACACATTTCTGATCAATCATAGCAAAGAAACTTTTTTATGAAAGATATGAATTGTGGCTGTTTGTAAACCTATTAATAAATGCTGGGTATGTATCAGATTTGAGTCACTTTTATGACAACTAATGTGCTTTATTAATTTCTCAGTTTTTGCATTATTTTCAAAGCAAAATCAGAACATGCAAATTTTGCAGTGTTTCACTAATGGAAATGATATTTGATATTTTAAATAGCGGCCTAGTGAACTGGTTCTGGAAATAGCACCTGCCTTTTTAGTGTAGATAGGCAGGGGTGAGGAACAAGGGAGTATCATTTATACCACAGATCTTTCAAGGATTTACATACTGTCCTGATTGTGAGCATAAAAGAGTGGTGCCTGTGTGCTTGAGTCAAGCAGGCGCACAAATCCCTCAGCATTTGTAAATCTAATGGATCAAAACGGTCTCTTACTATTAAGAATATTTCAGTCCTGAAACATCTGCAGAATACTGTGCTACATTTTTGACATTATCCATCACGTGCATACAATGCCACTTAGAGATACAAATGGCATCCATACTGCACTGTTACAGTAATAGTTACTTTATGTGATTGATAGCAACATGGATAGGAGCAGAATAACAGGCTTAAAGATGCTTCGCGGGATGTCAGATAATGAGAAAAGTTTAGAGGGAAGTTTCCAGATGACAATTAGATCCTAATTTCTTAACTCCCTCCCCTTCTCCCCAGTATCCCGGCACCAAGCTCTTCACAGGTTTTAGAGGGTTTTTTAAAAATTAAATCAAGACACTCATCAAAGGCAAAGGTATTGCACACCTGAAACAATGCTTTTGATTACACTTGCAGGTGCAACATTATTGCATAAAGATTGCTATTTGCATACTCAGCCCCAGAGATACAGGTGTAAATCAAGCTCTGTTTATTTGCACACATTTCACAATCCTCCTTATTTAGTGTGGGGACCAGGCTCTGGAAATGCTATGACGTCTACAGTACTTATTCCTCTGACAGTCTCCGTCCAAGATGAGTGCCTGTCTCGCTGGTATATGAGCCTGGAGAGCACTGCATGTCTTAAAGAATTGAACCAGTTTGAGAATTACTGATGAGATATTGAAGGTAAATAATGACCTTTCATATTGTATTTTGGTGCCATTCAGGTGAGTTTTAGTTACTTTACTTTCACAACAAGCAAACTGTTTGGTTTTTTTTTTTTTTTCTATCCAATAACAATGCTGCTATCTATGCTGCAGGCAAAGCTTTCACATGTAGTCTGAGTTTATTCTCAGAAATCATAGAATCACAGAATACCAGGTTGGAAGGGACCTCAAGGATCATCTGGTCCCATTTTTTTTGGCAAAACCATGGTCTGGACAAGATGGCCCAGCACCCTGTCAAGCTGAATCTTAAAAGTGTCCGATACTGGGGAATCCACCGCTTCCCTGGGGAGATTATTCTAATGGCTGATTGTTCTCATTGTGAAAAATTTTCCTTGTGTCCAATCAGAATCTCCTCAGGAGTAACTTGTACCCATTACTCCTTGTCTTTTCCATGTGACTTCTTGTAAAAAGGGAGTCTCCATTTTCTTTGTAGCCACTCTTTAAGTACTGGAAGATAGCAATGAGGTCCCCCCTAAGCATTCCTTTTTCAAGGCTGAACAAACCCATTTCCCTCAGCCTTTCCTGATATGGCAGGCTGCCCGGTCCTTTGATCACCTTTGTGGCCCTTCTCTGATCACTCTCCAGCCTGTCCACATCTTTTTTGTACAGTGGGCATCAAAACTAAACACAGAATTCCAGGTGTGGCCTGTAGTGTCCACCACAGGAGCGTGGTTCTGAAACCACTTGTCTATCTCCATCTCATCCCCTCTAATACTGCGCAGACTTTTAAGTGTTTCCTGCAACTTGGCCACCTGACGTAATAAATTGTCAGTGTGTGCACATCTTTTCAGGTACTTACGTTTTCTCCAGAAGGGTCTGAACACTCATTGCAATCTACCGTCTGTACTGGGGTTTCCTTCCTTACCAGTTCCATCTGGGTGGAAGTGTCAGACATCTCAGGGGCTTTCTCTGTAGAGACACTGGTTTTAGCTCTGAGGTTAGTGCCCACCATTATGGCAAAAAAAACCCCTGTGTGCCAAAATCTGCCACTCCGCTGCAGATTGGGCACCGCTGGAGCAGCTCTCCTTGGCAACTTAGTCACCTGCGATGTAAATGTATTGTTTAGATGTGTGATGTGTTAAAAAGTACAGGTGGCCTGTGAATCCTCAAAGTAAGAAGGAGGCATTTGAGAGGTTTTAAACTCCTGAGTGATAAAGAAGAGATATAAATAGAGGCTTGTAGCAGTATTAAAAAGCTTCACCTACATTGAAACTGGGGCAATATTTACTGCAAGTAATAAATATTTGTAATTGTTATGTGGTGCTTTTCAAATGATATTTCATGTCTAGTTTTATTTTGAGTTATTTTTTAAAACTTCAGTTCCTCATGAAAACAAGTTGTATAGCTTATGGTATTACTCCAGCAAAATGATTTCCATAAATAAAGCAAGAGGCAATAGAAGGGAACATATATAAAGATTAATGCATCAGCCTTTTAGGCTTACACTGACTGACAATAATTTCTGAGACTTAAGTTATTGGGAAGGAAATCTCTCATATGGAAACAGGCAACAAATCCAAAACTACCTGAGCAGCATGGGCAATTTACTTTCCTTCCACTTAAAGAATTGTATTTTTATAGCCATTTTCCCTGAGCTTATTGATTTCATATGCAATTTTCTGCAAAGACAGAAAGCAGCTAGATTTAGCACACAAATGGATGTAGACAGCAATTAATGCTCGTGCTGTTTGTCAGCCTAACGCAGCCAGTGAGAACTGCTGTGGGCTACCCTGCACAGGCGACGGCAAAGGGAGCGTTCCCTTCCTATGGAACTGCATGGGAAGGTGACCAGGCAGCCGTGCAGTTTGGGCACTGAAAAGGCAATGGCAGATCTGGTCCATCTGGTTTGGTCAAGGTAAGAGATGCATGTATAGAGACAGGCAGTTAGTATTTCCTTCAAAGAGAAAAGTCACAATCAGATGCAACTGGAAAATGACACCTTGCCTTCTATTGCTTTCAAATTAATTTCCATTGAGTTAAGTGTGGAACAAATAGGTTAAGAAAATGTCAGCGAATGTAAAGTTAATTTGCTAATTAAAGGCTGTTAACAACCTTGCCATTAAGTCTTAGATGCTGCAAAAACCCAACCCAAACAAAAAACCCAAGATAAGCTGGATGCCAATTAACATCTCGAGCATGTAGGAGCCAAATACCATCAGTTTCTTTTAGGAATTTCAGTTTCATTTCTTAATACAGTGAAAATCACAACACAGTTCAGTAGGAATCACTTAGACTCACTTTAGACAGAAATACATGGAGAATAGGTGCCTAAATTATTAATATATTATTGTACCATCCTTAGATAATGTAGAGATCACAGAATAATTAATAATAATATCAGAAAAACAAAATTAGAAAATTCATTAAGATCTTTCTTTAAAAACCAAGGAAAGTATGAATTCGGATCAAAACGTAGCTCAGTTTATATTTCATTCTAGCTTATAACTCTGTTGCAAAGGACCAAAGCAACCTGTAAGACACGATTCCAGCGTTTGGCAGGTACTGCCAGTTAATGAACCGATGCTCTTTTGCAATGTAGCACGATGCAGTTGTATCATCTAAGGTGCACGTTATCAGTATAGTGCGTCTAGAGAAGGCTTTGCTATGAACTCATTACGTATTCTACGACCACCCAGTACTGAGATTCTCTTACTGTACCTAGAATAACAGAGATGTCAACGCTGCAGCTCTGCAGACTGGAAAATGCTAATTATTTAATGACATCCAGCACCAGTGAACGAGCCACTAATCATCATTGTCTTTTGTTTTCCATTTAAAAACCATATTTGATAGAGTTGGCAATCACCACAACAAGCCCGAATCAAAACTGACATCTCACGCTTCCAATTACGGACAAGCTACGCTCATTTTAAAACAACAGTCTGGAAATACTGAGACCAGGTACAACCTTTCACCCTTCAGATCTACCCGCTTTAAATCCTGTATTGATTTCTGCTGCCTTGCTGTTTCCACTGTCACTGCCTGGAGATCCCTGTCAATGGGTAACAACCCAGTGTATTGTATCTCACAGGCTGAAGCAGCATAGTAGATTGGATAGGTACAGCTCCCATGCGACATATCTTATGAACTTCAAACGAAACCGAGAGGGTAAACTGATCATCAGAAATCCTTAGGCGAATGCATGGTTAGAAATAAAACATGAAGGAGAATCAGGAAATTCAGCCATTCACAGTGAATTTCAACACTGTAAAATACACAAATTCAGAACGGATGGACAAAATGCCTTGACATTCTCAGGAACCCGATCTTCTTTTTGCTCTTTTTTTCTCTGCCAGAGCTGTTTTGCATCTTGTGTTAGTTTTGGAACAAGGGTGGTTTTTTCCTGAGGACTTCAGGAAGACTTGATCCACGGCTCGTAGTTTGTAGAGCCTCTGATTACAGTTTGCAGGTGAAACAGCACAGAACTTTCGTTCATATTCAATTACAACAAATGGACTTTGTACAGAGTGTAATGACACTAACGTTTTTGGCTAGTGCATAGCATCACAGAGGGTTGTTCTGCAGGCAGCTGAGTACCTGCTCTGAGGCACTGGGTCCCTGAGCATGCTGCAGAATTGAGCCTCTAATGAGGCGTGCCTTTTGCATGCTTTTTCAAAGTAAACCCCTGTTTGTCTGCGAAGTGTAAGGAAGGCAGGCAGGAGCCAGACGTCGTGCAATTAGAGAACAGTTTTGAAATATGTGTCTCTTGTTGTGGGCAGTGACTTTGTAAGACTTTTCTTCTGGAGAGTGTGATATACCAAGCTTTGACTTTTATAGGGCATCAGTGCAAGGGGCAGAGTGTGAGTAGTTCCCGCTGCTTGAACAGCCTCTAGGAGCCCTAAGGCTCTTCTAATTTATTCAAGGGTCTGTGCAGCCAGATTTGCCTTCTTGCACCCCTTCCACACACTCAGGAACCCACAGTTCCTGAATTGATTAAAATCTTTGTATGTGGAAGGTGACTCTTTGGCCTCGCATGTGCACGCAATTGCCCAAGCAGCACTGGTGAGCAGTGCTACGGGACAGAGTGCACGCCAGCAGAAATCACAGCAATGAGGGAATGCAACAACTTTGAAGTAAGACACAGGAAGGTTTTAGTTTGCAGAGGAATCTAGTAGAGAAAAGCATCCTTCTGGCATAGACTACAAAGACAATTCCTGTTATGGCCTGGTGGATACACTTGACAGAAAATGCATTATCTATCAAGACAACCATATATAGTGTTTTCTGCAGACATTATGGGTTCTATAAAAAATCATTCCTAGATTCAGAACTTCATAGTATAGAAATATCAAAATTACTTTGAGTGAAGGATTTTTTGTCCTCACCTGGATGTGGCACATGAAAAGGGGGAGTGTGCTTAATTTGTACTCATATCCAGCACTGCTGTTCCAATATTGTATATTTGTGTATATTTGACTCTCTTTTAATGAAGGAGACTAATGCATATTGACTCTTTGAAATGCATATTGTCCTGATACGAAGGCTCTTGTCACTAAGCTAAAAGATGCTTGAACACCTCTCATGATATTTATCACAATAATAAATTCTGAGGTTTTGCTAATAATAATCCGTTTCTAGAAGAAATCAAGAGAGCGTCTGCAATTTTTCTCTGATAAAGCTCATCAGTCATACTGATCTCAACTGTATAATCTCCCATTATTGCATTGTGAATTTATTTCTTATAGCTCCATTGCTTCTTAGTGTGTTGCACATGCATTCTGTGTCCCTAGAAGATTTATGCCCCTTGGTCTTGACCTTCACAATAGCATAACAGGTATTTGAATAAAATTATTTTAAGTAAACACCAGAAGTCTCTATGTGCCACTTATCGATTGGGAGTCGGATAAGGCAGGAGTTCAGAGGGTTATAAATTGTGTTTAAGCTTGCAATAAAGTAACAAATCATATCATACACGAGTGGTTCACCTATGTGAATATCAAACAAGCGCTCTGACCAAACAGAAAAGCATGCCTGTCCTACGTGTCAGTGCTCAAACTGTGTCTAACCAACGCAAAATCCAGGATTCTCCACAAATAATTGTTTCTTTTAGGAAATAAGACAAGTTTCAACTCATTTTACAGTTATGTTTCTTGGGACAAGAAAGGGAGCTATGATCTAGTTTGACTGTAATCTCTTTACCCAAAACCCCAGTCAGAACTGCTTTTACAGCTGTGAAACTATCTTAAGGCTTATTGAGAAACTTAGTGCGCCTAGTGTGTTTGGAGGTGCTGGTAGCATCAGCTGGATTTCTAGGCTCTAACTTAAGCCTTATTCTTTCTTGGCTACAATGATATTGCAATATGCATGTGTGGTGGGTTAACCTCGGCCAGCAGCCAGACACCCACCCAGCTGCTCTGTTAGTCCCCCTCCTCAATAGAGCAGGGTAAGAAAATACAATTAAAAAGCTCATGGGTCGAAATAAAGACACTTCTCAATTACCATCACAGACAAAACAGACTCAACTTAGGGAAAAAGAATTTAATTTATTGCCAATTAAAATAGATTTAGACAGCGAGAACCAAAGACAAAATTGTCACCACCTTACTCCCCTGCCACTTTTCCCCAGGCTCAGCTTCACTCCTTCATTCCCACTCTTCTACCTCCGGTGCCTAACAGTCCAGGGGGATGGGGAATGGATGGTTGCAGTCAGTCCACAACAGATCCTTTTCACTGCTCCTTCCTCCTCACACTCTTCCTCTGCTCTGATGTGAATCCTCCACGGGCAGTGGTCCTTCAGGATAAACCTGCTCCAGCATAAGCTCTTCCTTCACAGACTATCCATCTGCTGCAGCGTGGGTCCGCCCTGGGGAGCAGTGTGGATATCTGCTCCAGCGTGGTCTCTGCAGGGGAATTTCTGCAGCAGACATTTATCTTGTCGGGAGCTGCACTTCCAAACAGGCTTTCACACAAGTTGTGTGGGAGGAGTCACTGTACCTGAGCAGGGGTCAGCACAGCAGAGCAGCTGGAGCTCAGATGCAGAAAGAGCAGATGCATTTCAGGGTCACTCAGGGCCAGGGTGTATTGTTAAAGCACTGTCTCCCTTCAGGCGGGAATATGATATTTTGAAGTGTTTTACTCCTGCCACAGTAGAGGTTGATGTTTCTCTGCCTACAGCACATTCTTTGCAGCTACTTACCGCAGTTAATTTTGCTAACATTGCTGAGCTCTGTTTTCAGATCAGCTTGTGGGGTTATGTTGAACACCCTACCATTAACAGGCTTGCCCTAAAGCCCACTGCAAACATTAGCAGCCTGCCTAGAAATGTGTTCAGCAGGGAAGCACAAACCCAGTGCGCTGGTCAGGAGGCTGCTTTTGGCATTAGCATCTACTTGTTTTTCCCCACTTCCTTTTTTTGTCTCCTCTTAAGTCACTTTACCCCGAAGCACTGCTTCACCCACCCTCAGTGATGCTGCTTTTAATTAGAAACTATTAGTAACGTATTTTTTCAACTTTGTAGGTCACCTGATTAAGCGGCACCCTCTTAAACTCACGTTTCCTTGCCTTACAAGGCAGTGGGTTTTATACTTGATCATGGATCAAGGGCCAGATACAGAAACTCTCTGCCTGAAGCCATATGTCTTTATTTGTGGACAGTTTGTAAGATAAAATTCAATATCAATATTTGCTTACTCTGCCGCTTGACTAATGCACTGCAAGCATATTTAGAATCATGTTTTGTATAGGTTTTTCAGGAATTGGTTAATATGTTTACTTTTGAAAGTACTTGCCCATTAGATTGAATGTACACAAAATAAATCATCCAAACAGTGATTAAAAAGTAAGCATATTTGACCATCATCATATAATTAAGACGAAATATTTCTGTAGCATTGCTGGGCTATGGCAGATGAAAAGAGCAATTTCTACCTTAAAAGCTCACAATCACTGTAGTGAAAGATCAGATGGATATCGTGTAGGTAATGTGCCTTGTCAGTAGCTGTGGTATACTGTGTAATGGAGGTGGTTTCGAGAGGTTTTGCATCGTGTTATGCTACTACTAATGCATTGAAGTGATCCTTTCTCAGAAGTGATGAAGAGACACCTAAAGCCAGCCTGCTGCTAGGAAGCTCTTTATGGTTCCCAAGAACACCGCACATAGTGGGACACATACCAAGACATTGTTAGATTTACGTGCAAGATTCAGTGAGGGTAAATGCTCCCTGATGAAAATGCCCTGAGTGTGTCTGACTCGTAGATCAGAATATCAGTAGTCTTTGATTTAGGTATTGCTTTACTTAGAAATAAGGACACAGAATAAACCATAACTGAATACAGGCAAGAGACAAGTATGCAAAGATGTAAGAACTGAGCTGAAGCATATAGTGTATGTATTGTTTTAGGTCCCTGGCCTCCTCTCTCACCTATTTTTGAACACCCCCTATTGGACATATCTCGGCGGCTTTCTAANGTATGCAAAGATGTAAGAACTGAGCTGAAGCATATAGTGTATGTATTGTTTTAGGTCCCTGGCCTCCTCTCTCACCTATTTTTGAACACCCCCTATTGGACATATCTCGGTGGCTTTCTAAGACCCTTTCTGTCACACCCATTTTTATGCTGTTTTATTTTTGTACTTCAGTGTAATGCATTGACTGTTATCCCAACTGCACTGATTCATAAGAAGTGGGTAAGTCCCAAAAACTGTTCCAAAGGCTGTGAAGTTAAAAATATTGAAGTAAAACGAGTGAAGCTTTCCTACTAACTTTTGGCCAGCTATAAAAATAGCCAAAGTTATTCAGCGAGCTTTAGAGGTAGTAGATGGAAATGGGAGAAGTATTCAGACAAAATTTGGATGCTATCGCTGTCCTAATTGAAGGGTCTTTTCCTCTTTTTTTTTCTCAATTCATTTTGTCATTCAAGTCTGCACAGCTATTAGGTAAAGCCATAGCTGTAGATATTATTGACTGCCATGATTATTCAATTTATGTGTTCAATTTTGCAATTTTTGTTCCATTTTCTTCTTTCCATTACTGCAGGTATAATAAGGCCCTCACTGTTTGACTCTGGTTTTTCACATCATATTCTCAGTTGCTTGTAATCATTTGAAGGTGTTTTGTATCTATAAGTCAACTAGGAAATGGTCAAGCTATGTAACTGTTGAACCTATTTCTGCGAAGCTAGCATTTAATCTCATTTTTTGTGTGACTGGAAGCAGGTTATGAAACTTATTTGGTATTTCTGTCAATGCATAGGTCTACATCATACCTCAGTCACAGCAGAGGGCTTTTGGTCTTCTAAGTCATACTGAGTTACTGAAGAAAAAGGGCTACATTTAGGTCTTATTTGATTGAAGGGATAAATCTCAATCATTTTATTTCTTCCTGCCCTAATAAATGATAATAAACCTTCCAGAACTACATCAAGTAGGGGCAAGTTGACAGTCATATTCTCCTGCTGAGGTCCTATGTGACATCTCCCTTGTTTTGCACAATAATTAGAAATACAGTGGCCCACTTCAGACAACTGAAGAATTAGCATTATCTTTTATCCAAATAAATCAACAGTAATAAGTAATAATATTTCTCTGTATTCTTTTAACCTTATCTTCTATTTCTGCAACATGCCCTGAAGGCTTTTCTGTGAGAACAAGGAACTATGCATGGCTCTTGCTTCTCTTCAAATGAATCCTTGGTAATTACTGGATCAGTTTTGTTGGCATAGAGTGACATGTCAGCAATGAAACAAGTGCAGTACACGGACATTGGGCAAGAAGACTTTGGTTTAGATGGGATAAGTAGGACAATTTATTGATGAAGTGAATGGGCAGTGTTCTGCAAAACAGAGCCTTAAGGTGGCATTCAGAAATATTTTACCCCCTGTTTTCTCTGCTCATTATGCTTCAGCTTTTCAGTTGACTCTCCAAAATTAATATATTCAGTGCCCAAATTTACAGCTTTGAAAAGTATGGATAGTCCTGCATAGTATTTGGCACTAGCTCATGTACACACCTGAAATAGTAGAACTCTATAAATAATAACCTATGCTGCTACTTCAGTATGTCAGTTCATTTAATGAGACACGTGACAGTCCCACATGCTTTACAGAGTGTGCCTAGAAGGAACATCTTCTTGTCAGCACAGCAAAAATACCTCTGTCTTCCAGCAATGTGAGTCTGCTCCAACCTGGCACTATTTCATAGACTGGAACCTGGGAAAAGATTCTGTTTCTAAACAAAACACCTGAAACAATCACCTCCTTTGAGGTTCTGTTGAGCCATGTTGTGCTGTCACATCAAGCTGCTGACAAAACCTGTTAGATCAGATGATGTATGATATGACTGAAAACCAACCTTATACAACATATGCTAACAGGACTGGATTATGTGTCTTTTCTCTTTTTTCTTTTCCCAAGAAAGAGAATATGCTGTCTTTAAGACTGCTGCGTGCTGACTCTTCCAGCCTTCGCTTGTCTGTGAAACACTGACTCAGAGCAGTGACACATTCTCAGGGATGCTGGGTTTCTGTTTTATCCTTTCACTATGAGCATCTAGTTTTGGTTTATTTTCTTTTTTCTTTTTAAAGTTTTTATTAAGTAGCAGTATCAAAGATCTGTGGCTGAAAGATGACAAATCCTCTGAGAGTGTGCCAGATGACTATTGTGGGGTATTAGCAGCACGACGCTGAGAGAGTTATCTCTCCAGGATGCATTGCAAGTGGGACACAGGGCTGACACTCATATTGTGTGTGGGTTTTTATAAAGTTGAGGAAAAAAAATGCCAGGCGTTGAATTCCAATTTTTGCACAACACAGGCCAAAGCACCTTTAATAGTTGCATGTCCAAAAGCTTGAGTTAATCTTTCTTTTTTCACTCCAGATGTTCATGCAAATTAAAGACCCCAAGTAATGGGGCAACCCAGCTGTACAATCTGTTCCTACATACCTCCCTTGTTCACTTAAAACTATTGAGCATTTCATTCCCAGCTTAATTTCCCCGTTGCCAACATCATGCACAAAAAAGGTGTGAGCATCTTTTCATTCTTTTTCTGGTACCCGGGACTTCAGCATTCATAGTTTAAATGTGTTTTGTGTGCAGCCATTGAAGGATAGAATTTTTTTTTTTTTAGTGGAAACAGAGATGCTAGGAATGAAATAACCACAGCAGCTGGAGGCTTTATGAAAGACCCCTCAATCATGAGACTTACATTAAAGGTGAAAAAAATCACATCAATTAAAATCACTGAAATTTGTGTAGCTTCTGTTCTCATCCACTAGCAACATCTTGCAGTGTCTGCTTTTATTAGCCTGAAGAAACGTCTGGTGTCCTATTTTTTTTCCCCTGCAACTATTCATAAACCCGAATGGATCATTCTGTAATCTTCTCATGGATAAACTAAATCAAGGATCTCTGATTTCTCGACTTGTCACTTGACTGATGTTAAGCAATAGCTGCATTCAGAATCACTGCAAAGATCTGCAGTTGCCCCAGTGGTCTCATGAACCACAAGAACTAGCGCAATCAATCATACCCAAACCGCACAGGCACAGCAAGTCTAACACATTGGCTGCCCTCACCTGGCTGAGGTCACTTGGACAGGGCTAGTAACTTGGTGACACCCTGTTTGGGTAGATTTTAGAGAAACTCTTCACATGATCTGGCAAGATAAAGTACAGCCCAACGAGTATCCCATTTTGTGATTCATCTGTTACAGTGTTAACCACAAGCAGCCTAGAATATGTATTTCTCAGCGAGCCATCACTTACTGTGAAGCAAGTACACTTTTAATGAAGCTCAGCACAGTACGTTCAGTAGTTTCATTAGTCTTTCATGTAATGCATCAGTCTTTCATAAAATCCATTATGTTCAGTTGAGCTAATCATACCAGGTGTGTCTCCTAACACTCTATTCTTAATTTTTCTTCTTATTGCATACGATTCTAGTATCAGTGAAAAGCGGTCCTTCAGTGCACGATAAAATTTCACTGCACTTCAAAATTCTGTTGCAACAGTGGGTAAATCGTGTAATCATTTTGTGCCTAAGGTCTCCATCTGTAAGATAGTAGTACTTTTGCTGCTATGGGATGGGAGGGAGCACTGTGAGGATAAGCCCATAAGTACTTGGAATGTAATGGGACACGGCAATCAGAGATACTAGGAAAGATCTTACTAAAAACAAATGGAGAATCATTGCTGGAGATACAAAAGTTCTGAGGTCTGAGTTCAGATTTTAACGGGACAATGCAAAAAAGATTTGTAAAGTAGCTTGGTTTTTGTTTCTTTGTGCTATGCAAAACTGCATACACAGTAACGAATAAAACGAATGGGTCATGACAATACTGTGCACTTCATATATCCTTAGACACTGGATTGGGTGAAGTTGGTTAAGCAGGCAAGCTCAGCCCTACTCTCCTCAGCCTGTGTTAAAACTTTGAATAATGCACATCTTTGTTGAAAGTTTCAATGACTTTAAGGTTTCCTTACAACTTTTTTTTTCACGAGTTTAATCAATGGGTCAAACCACAAGATGGAGTTTGTGCAGTTTGTCAGTGAGACTTGTGCTTCGGTTGGATGCCAGCGTTGTCAAATTCATTTAATGCTGTGTTATAAGAAGGATATTAATGTTCACACTCCCAATTCCAGGTTAGCAATGGTAGACATTAAGAGAAATTGCAGTAAAATATACTGTGCTAGGAAAAAAGAAATTAAAAGTTCTGGTTCAGGAGTTAGCCAGGATGGAATGCACCACGTTTGCTGGGAAATGATATATGAGGTGGAGCTGAAAAGTCCCGAATTTATTTTATTACTCCTTGGAACTGTCTTTGTTTAAAGTTCCTAATTTGTGCATAAATGTTTTGTTTCAGAGAGAAAGTGAGAAGGGGGGAAATGATGTGACAGGTTTAATTATATTTAAGAGAATACAGAGGAGATCAAAGCCAAAGAGATAAAAGCTGCAACTACTGTATGGGCTGGAAATTTCTTCCGAATCATAAACACCCTTAAGTATAGTGCTTCAGAGGCAGCCGCCCTGAATCCAGGACAGAGTCACAGCTGAAATGGAAATCCACTATTACAGTGTTTTATGACCTGCATTGGCTGCTGTTGGCAAGCCCCGTACTTATGCAGGCACCAAAATGTCTGGGAGCACTCACGAGAAAACAGTAAACCAAACAGTGCCGCCTAGGTCAGCGGCTCTAAAATAACCCCCCACGGGCTGCATTGCTGTGAAGCGTTTGCAGAGATGGCAGTTGACTCTGGGCCAAGAAAAATCAATCTTGTATCAACAGATGTAATCAGAACCCCTGTGGTGGTAATGACTCTGTCACAGTTTTCATTAGCTGGGAATGCTTTGGGAGGAATGGGTTTCATCCCCACCACTACCTTTTTATTGATGCTGGATGATCTATTACCAGACCAAAGTTATCAAACTGCTGCATCTCCTTTCTGAAAGCCAATGCTTAACAAAGGGAGCGTAAGCCAAAGCAAGATGCTGCCAATATTTTAAGGAAAGGTTCATCTTCACAGTTTTTGCTTCTTTTGGTTTGCCCTAAATCCACTAATCCTATGCTCTGCTTTCCTCAAAGCACTGCTGCTATATTCACCCTCTTCAGAGAAAAAAAACCCCAGAAGCCCCACACTGCTCCCTGGGAAGCCACTCGCCCCTGTCCCTTGCACCTCTGCACCCTGATCCTCTAGATCCAGCACTCTTCCATCTCAAGTTTCTAATGGAAATTTCATATCTTCTTGAAGAAGTGCATGGTAGGACGTCTGTTGCTTCTGCTACCAAGACCTATGGTAAAAAGAAAAAAAGCATTAGGTTGCCTTGGGCCTGGTGGCATTTGGTTGAATGGAAAGAGCAAGTATTTTTCTTGGGGGGTAGAAGTCAGGTACTCAGTGTGATCCTTTTGCTTTTTCAGCAGGTGGTATCTGTTGTTGGTGCGTGTAAGTGGGTAAAGCTGCTGTGAGGAACAAGAAGGTATTCATTGTTGCTGAAGGACTGTTGGAAGTAACTCATCTCTGAGCTCTTCTCCAGGCTCTTCCTCTTCTCCTCTGCCATTTTTCAGGTGGCTTAGCCACTTCCATGCACATCTGAAAAGCCCAGTCCAGAAGATGAAGTAGAAATGCTCACAATTCTCTTAGTTCAGTCCCAAACTTGTAGAAGTATTCACGCTAGCAAACAGGAGTGCATTGGATTTTTTTTCCTGCTGATGTTTAGCCATATTGTAAATACGCATACCTGGTAAGTGCTATCACATCCATACCATTTGTGCAGTCACTTGAAATCTGTATACCAAGACTGAATGTCCTTGTTTCACACAGCAGGCTATACTCAACAACAGTAATGGTATTGCTGCAGAAGCTATTCTTCATAGCTTACTGGGCACTGGGGGCTTGTAACTATGCATTTAAAAAGTTCTGGATGCTTCTGGGAATTATTTGCACTTGTGGGCAGTGAGAAGAGGGTGTCAAAGCCACAAGGAGCACTCCGGTGCACGCAGGTACAGCTGCTCATATAAAGGGCTGCATCAAGGCTACTGCACGTAGGCTCATTGATCTGTTATTACAGATTAGACCAGCTCATCTGAAGCATAATGAAACCACGATACATTGAAGGATAAGGTTGCAAACACATTTGTAGCGGTGCCAGCAGAGTGTGCGTCAGAACCTACTGCTCGCACGCTCAGGTAGCAATAAACCAAGTTCATCACAAACTGGCCAGGGAAAACCCTGGGTAGACTAGATGCTCATAGATGTCCCAATCTTCCAACCTTTTTGCATAGGAGAGAGTGATTTAATATGTATAAATTTAGGTTAAGGTTTGCCCAACTCTCCCCAAAATTTGGCACTCATCCCGAACATTCTATGCTGCTTTCTCAAAGGCATTTTTTTGCTATTTGTGCCCAGGGGAACTATCTAATCATTTGGGTATAGATAACTGGGCAGGAAAAAAGGGATCAATCTTTGTGATATTTTTAGTAGTAATCATTTACTACAGCCATCCTAGAGATAAGCTGTAATATGGCATATCAATACCACTGGTTGTGAAGAATGTGAAGGTGCATGACAATGAAAGCTCTAGGAGTTTTATGAAGTAGAACTGATAGGGATCACTTCCAGTATCAGACAAGAACATTTTTTACACATGATATTGGAAAACATTGAGCAGAACTTCAGAAGCCTACTTCTAATGTAGCTTTTCCAGACACTATTAGATAAAAAGGTGTGCGCGCGGACTTCAAGCAGCAAAATATATACCGCAACTACATTGTAGATAAAAAGTGTGTGCGTGCGAAGGAGTGCAATATATCAAACCTCTTTGTTCCCACAAGGAGACTGTCCACATTTTTATAAGAGGATTTTTTTTTTCACTACTTGTATCAAATCAACCGATAAAAGCAGATAGTCTTTTGAATAGGCTAGGGCAAACTTCCTACATACAGAATATACCTTCCTAGGTACACCCAGTATGTACACATTGGATAACTTCTGCAGCTCCAGGTTTACATAGCAATATTACTGAAGCTGTTAGACATGGCTTACAACTTCAAAACAACATTTTAGCATCTCCAAAGCCCACACAATTTTTCTTATAGCTGTGTGAAAAAACCACATTTTCACAGACTCTTTGGGGTTAACCTTCTGTAATCAATACAAGTTTTTCCCTGCCTCTCTGACAGCATTGAGAAGGCTAAGGCTTTGGCTTTGTGTCAAATTCAGGAAAGACTTATCCTTTCTCTCAGAAGGTGTCAGAGGAGGTAAAATGATATTTCCAAGTTCTTTCCTGTGCCAAAATTTCCCTTTCTCAAGTACCTTACTGGCCTTGGGATGGGAGATAAGAGAAAGCCTGGAGTGTGGGTCTTCAGAGCAAGTGCCAGCAGAAGGCTCCGCGGGACTGCCTGGGCTCGGCATTTGTCATTCCCAAGTCCACCGAGGCATATAGTCCAGTATGAAATCTAAAGCCCTTAAACCTCTTTAAGACTGCCCAGCTGTTTTGTAGGCATAGACTCAAAGACTTAAAAGTCATGGTGTACAATGGGGATTTTATAGCAAAACCGAGATCCAAGCCAAGCTTTCAGTGGTTTGAATGCATGGATATGCTACAGGAGATTTCTCAGAAGAAACATGCTGCATAAAATTCTCCTGAACACGAGTAGATAGGAATTAAATCTGTCCATTGCCGCATATTTCTTCACCTCTATTCTAAGAATTCCATTAATCATATTTCCAAAAACTAAGAGAGCACACAGATTTATTATTTCCACATAAAGGCAAGAACTTCTGAAAGAAGGTGTCACTGCCACACTCCATCTACTGACAGTAGGAAAATTTCTTGTCTTTTTTCTCCGCTGTATCCTTACAATCTACATAATGGGCCCCTACTCCTAAACATTTCAAATCCATACTCCAAAAGAGCTGAACAAATGAGTGTCTGCAAGTTTTGCAAATACTTTTTTTCCCTATAACAATGGTGTCAAAAATGATATTATGTATTTAAGAAAAACCGCTTTAGTTCAATGTCATTTGTCACACAGAAATTGTTTCAACAAAAACTTTCCAGCCACTGCAAAGGAAGAGGATAACGCCTAAAGAAAAAAAGGGCAAGCCCTCCAATTAACCAGTGGAATTACAGCTGAAGCAAGAAAACCTTTGCTTAAATAGGTACTGTCACAACAAAAGATCATTAACTACAAACCGCAGTACCGTTTTGTTCACAAAGTTTTCTATTAGGTGACACTGATCATCACATATGTGGTTGTGCATACAATTACATACTCTGATTTCATGCCAGAGGCAATAATATATGTTCAGTGTTAGCCAGAACCAGCACTATGGAAGGGGACGGTGTGTGGGGGGAGAAGGCGACGCCTTAGGACTAAAGCAAAAAAACCTACAGCTTTCATGGATGAAGAAAACATGACACATGCATGATTTTCAGAGGAGAATTAAAGGGTAATACAGCATCAGATCATCTTCATGCAGACTGGGAGGTGCAGGTGGCTTTTCATCCATTTTTACAGCACTCTGATTCCGTTGTAGCAGTATTTTGCATTCTTGGCTAGGTAGTGTAATATAGTGTCATGCAGAAATACTGCAGATTTTATTATTGTTAATAACAATTGATTCATTTAGGTTATGAATGACCTAATTCATACATTTCAAGCAGTACATGAGTACTTACTGCAGTGGGGCGGCTTCACCATGCCCCTTTGTTTTAATGTGTCTGTCCTTGACTGTGCTGTGCAGGGATACCCATCGCGCAGCCAGGGATACAGTATGGGCAGTAAGGGTTCACGTAGTTCTAAGCAAACTACTTGTAAGCAAAACGTCCCAGCACAACATCATGGATCATGTATCTTAAATTTTGTAATTGGGAATAATCGCTTCTGGTTCTGGTAGTGTGCAAGCAGTGAGGGAGGGATGATGGTTCATGCTGGCAGCTGTGCTGCCTGCTCTATTTTACCCTGGACTATGAAGTTTTGGGGTAATAACTGTTAGAGCCACACGCAGGTTGCCCCCGGGATAGTACCTCTATGCTAATCAGCAGTGTAAATAATAAATATGCTACTTGGTGACTTTCTAGTAATGAAATTAATGCCCCTTTTAATAAAGAAAAAGACAAAACCAGCACGCAGTGCAAAGCAAGAAGGTTTTTTCCTAGCTTTCTCAGGAGAATGAGCTTTATCCTGCATGCTCTGATGGATCTCTGAGAAACTATGCAAAGCCCTCCTGGTAAATCCTGACAAGCTTATACCAGCTTTCAGAAGGTCTCTTTGTCTGATAAGGAAGCCAGTAGTTATCACTGTCCTGATATGGGTATAACGCAGAAGAAAAAGAGTCTCCAGATAAAAAGTCTTTTCAGAATTCATTGAAAAATGAAGGCTGGCAGCAAGCACATAATTTGCAGCTTTCTTGAGAGTCATTGAGGCTTCTTGAGTTGATGCTCAAAGCATCTGAACAGTGCTAGGAATATGTATTACTTAAGACAGAGGGAAGCTGCTACAGGCTACTGAATAATATTGATTCTATTTTAAAATACAGATGTTTTTATCATGTGAGCCAGATCTCTGGCCAGACAGTTAGAACTGCTGTAGGACTAGGAATGCCACATTAATGACTACAAAGGGATTCACTTCTACTGTCGGAGATGACTTTACTGGTATAGCCATTTCCAATGCTCTCCAGTCTCTGCCACAGAGCAGTGCGAGGTGGATGATGACCGTGAGGACAGTATGTGGTCAGGGCATTGAGACACTGTGCTGCACCCTGAGTGCACTGTAGGTAAGCTGAACCTTAAGGCGCTAGCAAATTATCTGAATCTCTGTGATCGGCAGGTCATGGTTTTAATGAAATCATAGAATCATAGAATCATAGAATCATAGAATGGTAGGGGTTGGAAGGGACCTCTAGAGATCATCTAGTCCAACCCCAAATTCCTAAATCTTCTCTGTATGATCGTGGGAAAGCATTACCTTTACAAACTCACAGAAGAGATTCAAAGATTTATTTGTGAGTGTCAGAATTTTCTTTTTCCTTTAGAAAGCCAATCTTCAGCAGTTCTAACATTTTCCATGGTTTAATTTTTAAGGCACATCTTTCTATACTTCTGTTGCTGTAGCTGTAACGATTCAAAGGAGTGATTAAACAGACATCTCCTGCTGGTTAATACTCCTCTGTGTCATGTTCTGGGACTGAATACCATTCTATTTTTAAATGTTGGGCAATTACATGGCAATAAGTTAAATTTGAGAAATGCAATAATGTGAAAATGAAAAAAAAATTTTCTAATTGAAATAGAATAGATAAGGCAAAAAGGTATTTTGCACTGTCAGTAGCAAACAATCAGTGGTATTTAATACCAGAGGAAAACCTGGGTTTCAATGTGGGCTATAAGAATCTACACTACACAGAAAGACATATTTGTGATATTATTCATAGTTACAGATATTTCCTTGAAAAATGTTATATTTCTTTAGTTATATTTAGAGCAATATTGTTGAAAGACTGAATCACTACTTGCACAAAAATTTCTGCAGAAATAGTTGCAATCATTGATACACCCAGTTGTCTCATTAGCAGTCAGATAACAGTTCCAGATGAAGAGGAGGGATCGGAGATGGATACTCCTTTTCCTACGTGGGGCACGGCTGTGGAGCTGCAGCTGAACAAAAATTATTACTTATAAGAACACGTCACAAAGTAATCCTTAAAAGTGCTGAAACTTCAGGAAACTTCTAGACATATATGACCTAGAAGGATTAGCCATGTTATAAATGCTTGTAAGTTTTGGATAATAGGAAGGGAGATGAGTACTGAGTCAGCACTAACAAAGAGGTAACACATTCGGGGGGGCCTTCACTTCTCCTAGTGCTGCTGATGTGGCATCCTGACAGGTTAGCACTAACAAGAAGTACTATGCTTCTTATTTCATGTCCCAGCATTGTTAGAATGAGAAAATATATCTGTGTGCATCTGTTTGTACATAAAATATATATGAATATAAATATATATATAAAATAATAATCCCCTGGGAAAAAAATATTATTTCATTAGAGTGTTTTACTCCCATAGTGTTACTCAAGTGTTCAGGTGGTTCAGTAGCAATACTGAAATTTCTTTGAGCTCATCATTAGCCCTTCTTATTTGACAGTCCCAGCAATTAACCCCCATGCCCTGAGAAAGAGCATCACAGTGGGTGACACACAGACACCACCACGAGCCCTAAAGCTACTTCTGCCAAGGACTTCGGAAATTGTGTGCCTGAGTCCGGACGTCGTGGTTGTCAGGGCTCAGGATCCTGACTCTGCTGTTAACCTGGAGCACAATGTTTCATCTGAGCGGTTCAGCTCCCTGCACTGCCCTTGCCTTTCCCACCTGGGTCCGCCTTGCTCATTTAGCTGGTGGGGTTGCTCACAGGCAACGCTTGTGCTGCTGTGCCAGTGGGTACATGCATTGCACTATACTACTATGCTATCATCCTTCCTTGTCAGGGCCCCCAGCTGGTAAGGCAACAAGAAGGGAGAACTCATGACATCTTTTCTGGAGCTGTACTTTCATCTTCTGAATTATTTACATTTAGTTATACATCCAAATGTATAACATTCAGTTATACATCCAATATCTACAATACAATGCAATAACGAGGAAAGAAGTGTGAATTGTTCACTGACACCTGAAGCTCAGTCTTTGCTTCTTTGGACTGGGTGGCTAATACTTTCCAGCTAGTCCTTGTGGAGTTGGGCACTTACCTGTGCAGATAAGGAGAGGTATATTGTTCATTAATTCATGAAAAGCCTTTGCTTGTTAGTTTTACATCTTGGGAAGCAGGCCTTTAAGGGAACTGCAACTAAGCTTTTGTGAAGGACAACATGTACTCTCCTCAAGTTCAATTTGGGTGTGGTGGCAAGGTGTAGGGACAATAACGAGAGGTTTCTCTGTTGTCACAACAGCAACTTGAGCACCGTCAGAGACAGAAGCAGATGTTCAGCATCCTCTGTTTACTGATGTGCACGGCAAAGCCTCATCCAGTCCTTTAAAATGCCTGCTGCAATGCTTCCAAAGAAAGTACTGTCCGGAATAACTGTTCCTAAAGTTTTGCCTTCCCAAGAATCTTACTTCAATTTATTAAATTATATTTATATTTTAAATTTTATTTAATTAATTGTATAAAAATTCACTGGCTTAAAGACTGATAATTAAGAGGATTATGGATAATGGGAAAACAATTGTTTCCTTCACCTGGTTGCCATGAAGGTAAATGAATGGAATGCACAGACTATGAAGCACCTGAAACACGGATTCTGCTTTTTCGGCTTGTGCCCATTAAAGCCAATAGCAAGTGAAGGCTCAAAGCTAGCTCTGGGGCAGTGATGCTGACATAAATTACCTCATTTGAGTAAAGAGTACAACTAATGAAAGCCATTCCCTGTTACTGTGTTGCTTTGTTAGTGAGCTTTCTATCCAACTAACAATTCTTCATTTATTTTCTGCTTTCAATTATCTTATTAACTTGTGGTTTCCTTTTTTGAGAAGGTATTCCTGTCTTCCTAACCAGGCTGTTTGTACTTTTTTAAGGTGTCCCACTGCTCAATGCTTATATTATTCCTCATAAACCTCTTAAAACGGAGTGCCCTTTTCTGTTTGGCTTTAACAGAATTGTCAATTGTAGTTTTTTCTCTGTTTCCTAAATACATCTGATTTTTTTGAAGGTTTCTGGCAACAGAGAGAAACCCAAGCCAAAGCCTTTGGTGAATGTTGCATTTCTCAGATGCGGATTTTGCTTGCTTTGTTAACTGTGCCAAGTTTGCCATTCCAAACCACCAGTGTCTGATAGATAAGATTAAAACAAAAAGTAAAGTAACATAAGCAAGAAAGCTTTCCTGACTGTATGAAAACTAGCAACATTTCCAGATTTTAGCACTGCTCACCAAAAGCATTTTGGTTTTATGCCATTTTACTGCACTGTGCGGAAAGTTGCCTACTTGAACCCTGTGCATTTAAAGTATCCATGATTAAGCCTACCTTAAACATTCACATTGAGATTAAGGTATTAAAGGTATGAACAGTCACAAAGATATGGCTGCTTTTATGTTTTTTGTGTTTTTACTGACTTTGAATCTGATGTCTTTTAGGGCATCCGAAACCCTTAACAGGCATGTTTTTCCGACCGTGTACGTTCTCAGCAAAATCACGTAAATGTGTAAGTAGGTCCAGATGGGTATGTAATCGTCCATGACAATCCAGAACATCTTTCTGATACTTGAGCCCATTGCCACTAAGCAACATAGAGAGCAGTGGTTCATACAGTAGCAAACTGCATCCTGATACCTAAGAGGTAGAGGGTGATTGGGTTAAAATGGAAACCAAACACGCACTTTTGTCCAGTACGTCCTCTGAACTCGTCACATGCAACTTCTCCCTGGAGCTGAAGGAATACAGTGCCTGTTCTTCATTTGAGGGGATTTGTTTGCCTTTTGCTGTGAACGGTTTGAGGATAGCTAACAGTTTGCAAATGTCTGGGATATAGCTTATATGAGTGCCAACTAATTTTCTAGAGCAGCTTTCTAGTAAAGAGAGAAGAAAACTAAGACATCTAAGTGATGTTAAAATGATTTTTGATGCATTTATGTGTGTTACGTACATTTAGTTGTCGCAGTAGGGACCTGGATTCAGTGACCCAGCAAATCGTTGAATTCTGTATTGGAAGGGATTCCTTTACCTTAAATTTTGTATATTTTCACTGTTATTTCTGTGCCTTGGTTTTCAACAAGAAGTAGGAGAAACAGGCTAAGACATTATCAATTACATCTTCAAATTAAACTTGGGATACCTGAAAGTTTGGGGACATTTGCTAATACAGGAATACAGCTATATCTCACCACCTAAAGCTCACAGGAAAAAGATATTCTCAGAATCCTACCATAAGCCATATCCTTGAGATTTGCATCTCTTTTCAAAGAAGAGTCATATGACATTTGGAACATCTTTTAAGGTTTTGGAGTATTAGCTGACATGTGGGTTAGAATGACCTGAGAAAGAGGAGTCACGAATCTTTTCCAAGGCGTTGCACTGACTTGCTGTGTGACCTTGAGCAAGCGGCTCGGGCAAATGCTTTAGGAGCTCTCTCTGATCTTGTGTTCATTGATTATTGTTTGTTCACTTGTTTATCTAGAAAATCTTCTTTTCGGATATAAGTTACAGAAGGAAAAGGAAACCACTGATGCTTAATGCCATTAGCAGCCCAACTGCATGGGACTCCAACCAGCATTATTTTAAAAATGCTGCATTAAACTCTGTGCCTCAGTTATGCCATCTCTAAAAGGAGGAAAACAATGTGGATAATAAACTGCTTGTGGTTAGCAAATGAAAACATATCACTGCACAGAAGCAAAATATTATTTTATTTTAGGGTTTCTGACTGCTATGCATAACTCATGGAATCTTCACATTTTCATGAATGACAAATCTACCTTCTATTTTCCCTCCTATGAAAGGGAAAACTTTGGCATGCTCAAGTATGCCTTAAAGGCAATGCTGCCTTTGGGATCTCACATTAACATAATGATAAATGTGCTGTGTATTGCTTGAAAATGTTATGCGCCAACATGTTAGAGTATGTTTTCCCTGCACACCTCTTGATTAGCATCTTATTTACATATTAGCAGGAAAAGGACTCTGATAAAGACCTACAAAATAAAATATGTTTTAATATGGTCTTCTCTAACGCCAAAGTGTTAGTTCCAAAAGCAGTTATCTCCTAGCATGTCTTTCAGAGGTAGAGAGGATGAGTTCCATGGTTTGAAGTACTGAAGCCATGTGTGTTTCAGCAAATAGTAGTAGTGGTGATATACATTTTTCCGTCTTATACTAGTGTCAAATTTACTGTATAACTCAGACTCAATGCATACCTTGGACAAAATCACTTCCCTCATTCCCTGATCTGTCACAGGAAGTTTAGCTTGTATAACGATAACTCCACTACATTTGGTTAAAGACAAAATATCTAACTTCAGTGAAATTTATCATTGGTTTCATCCTTTTTGGCTGCCAAGTAGTAAGAAAATTTGGAAGAAAATAATGGAAGCTTCTAACATCACTAGTAATTTGTTTCTTGTTGGTTTTGCTTAAGTCATAGCATATTGATTATTCTTAGGTTTGTTTTGGTTTTTCTAAATAATTTACACAGGTTATCTCATCACCCTGCATTTCCAGTATCTCACACTATTCAGAAGCTCCATGTTCTAGATATCTATTTCAGCAGTGGCAAGCACGAGACTATGTATGCAGTAAAAATACTGATGATAGTTGCTATTCCTTCTATATCAATTAAAGATACTGTTGATATTGTAATTTATACCTGTGCAGTGCTTATAATATAAATCCTTGTTATTAGAAAGCCTTCAGGATAGGGACTGCATGAGTGCATCACAAAAACACTCTATCGTATTGAGTTGAGTCCAAATAAATTTAAAGATATTACATACAGGTAATATAAACAGGTAGGAACCTGCAAAGAATGCATGGCCAAAATAATGATGAGAATCATCCCACATTAATAGACTAAACAATTTTGTAGCATCATGAAAAAATAAGTGTATATTTTCACACCTGAGGATTGATGTGAAAGAAGTTAATGAAGTAACCCTAGGTAAGGGAGATGTTATTCTCAGGAAGATGCTGCCTGTGTAAGACATCCTTTATCAAAACCAGTGAAAAGAATGCTGTAGCACTTGAGGTGTGAAGTGGTCAGAGCAGATGAGCCCATTAGATATTTAGAAAAGCAAAAAAAGATTGTATCTTAGAGCTGCTATCACAATTTAGGGACAAAAAATTCCTAAATATTTCTCTGAAGCAGACATAGCCTGGATGCTGTGCCAGAGCGGAAAAGAGCATGGGAGGAAGGAGGAAAGTATCAGTCACCATCTTTTGGAAAGGGCATAGCAGAACTTGAAGAGAAAGGCTAGATATTCCAATTTGTTCTTTTTGAGTTTGAGACAAAAACCAGAAAAAAGTGGGGTCAGAGGGACAAACTAAAATTGCAGTTTAGAGGAAAGACAGCTCAAGAATGGAGATAACGGAGACAGATACAGGTTTCTGAACCATTAAAATAGAGTAGGTAGATTAATTTGTGTTTTCCTTGACTTTTACAAATGGATCTGAGCAAAGAGTTGGTTCAGGCTATAATAAATATTATTTTGAATGCTACAATACAATGCACAGTAAACTAATACCTCCTCAAGCAATGAATGTAAGTAGCGTTGTTGATATTATATTTCTGGAGGTTATGTTATTTTAATCAGCTCTATAGAGGACTGTCTCTGGAAAGTGCCACTCTGATGCTGAATGTTACTGGCTCCTACTGGCGACCATGATGTCTGAAACGAGAATAGTTCAGTTCCGAAAATCTGGAAAGCTGCCAGATCCAGCTGAACTCAGTGGATCAAATTCTGCAGTTTTTACACATGAGCAGCTGTGTTGACTTCATTAGGGTCTCATGCGTCTAACAGAATACTTTCTTCTAATATGATTATATTGAGAAACAGGGATTCAGCTGTATCTAATTTATTATTGCATTAGGTATAAGTTTGCCCACATCATAACTGTCAATAACATTTCAAAAGAAAAAAAGTAATAATGCCCGGGAAGAAAATAACTTTAGTAGACAGCTGATGGCTTTGCAAAATGAAATAGATTAAACAGACAAAAGAAGTGAAAAACTGATAAAAATGTCAAAGCAAAGAGCCAGAAACAGACAGTGAAGCTTAACATCTCTGCTGCCCTCTCACTGATGGCCTGACTTAACAGCACGCTGAAGAATTTAAAATGCACTAATAGCTGAAACAGGGTCATTACAGACTGCAGGTGGGATTTTTCAAGCACAAGTTGAGCACTGTCCCCAGTCCTTGATGTCTTAACTTTGACTTTTCATAGGTGCACAGGTGGGCCAACCCCAGTATTTCTGAAACGACTCTCAGGTGCTGAAGCTGAGGTATATGTTTCCAGCCACGGAGATGTGTTTTCTACCTCATATTGCGCTTCTGTAGTTTTTGTGCAAGCTTACTCTAGACAGCCAGTCTACTAGACGGACTCTCATCTTGTATCATTAACAGGCTGAGAACTCAACTTCAAGGAGTTCTTGCAAGAGCTGTTTTAAATTGATTATTGTGCTGTTCAGAGGCTCTAGTTACACAGTGCTCATTAGTGACAACTGAGGCACTGAATAAAGCAGACCTGTCAGACTTCCTGCCTTTGAAAAGACAGATAAATTAGTCTGGGCAGAGTGCCACGCTAGTCTGGTTACATTCCTCGCAGTACTTGAACTAGCTCAGAGAGAGCTAGCTCAGGTATCCCTTCACAAGAGGACAGTGTGCTGTCCAGATGTTCCCCATGCAAACAAACAGTTAAGAACATTTTGAATTGGCTTTACTTGCTTTGCTTCAATTAAAGCATTCTGGTGACTCCAAATAATAGGCTAGAAGTGTCAGCTTTTGCTTTTTTTTTGTGGCTGTGCTCTGTGGGAGGCCAGTGATGCTAACCTACTGCAGTGCAAATGGTGGGTGGCCTTTAACCTTTCCAGCTGACACTGCTATTACTCAGTCAGGTTCCTCCTGACGTGCTCTCGTTTGTCTTCTGGCCTTGGGGTCTAGCGCGAGTGCAGTGCTGTCTCAGGGGAGCACGGGCTGGGGGTTGTGGACCCAGCCTGTGTCAGCTAATGCAGAGCGTGACATTGAGGGAAGGGAAGAAAGGACAGAGTCATCTTCGCCACACTCCAGCTAGGCCCAGAAAAGGGCCATCACAGTTGAGTTGATGTGAAGGCTGTGGGACTCATTTACTCATCTCTCCAATGATGCTGTATCTCTACAAATGTTATAAAAACGTTAACAACAGATTAGTCATAGATTTCTAATTTGACCAGAAAGTGTACATATTCATTCACCCAGACAACTCTAACATCACCAAGTGAAATAGGTGCTGGAAATAGTTTCTCAGAAATTGGTTTCCCTTCCAATCTGTACTTTAGTATATATTTTTCTCTCCTTCTATGTCAAGATACAATCAAAATATTTCACAGTAATATCTTTCTCTCCTCCCACGCGCTAAAATATAAGTGAAAGAAGAATCAGGGAGAAGGACAGACTGTCTAGTAACTTCACTATGGGCCAGTGGTTTGGATCAGCTCAATTTTGCACCAAAGCAGATAAATATCAGCTACTTTGTACAGAGCAGAACATCTCCAAAAGGAGAGACCCGGAGAGACCTGCCAGCCTCACAGAAGAGCTTTCATACAAGAGGCTGGCCTTGAAAGCTTAGGCTCAATCAAGTAGTAAGAGAACTTGAAAACTGTTTTCCCATTTCCCAAGGAAATTCTTGTCCTGTGCACCTGTTTGGGCTGGGTGAGGTCAAATTTGGAGCATGTTGATCAGTTGGCATTTTCTAATAATAATTAACATGTTAGAAAATACCTCAGTGAAGCTACATGAAGCATGACAGAACACCATCCAGCAACCTTTTGCTCTTGGTATATGTGTATAATGTTCATGGTACTGGAGAAATGAATGAAGAAGTACAGGTAAAATTAACAGTAGCCCTCTGTAGCTTCCTGGATCTCTGGTCAACCTGGACCTTATTAAACAATGTTTAAGGCATAAATTTGATCTTGCTTATAATCACTGAAGTAAGTCTAGGGGCTTCTGGTAAACACTGATGTCATGGAATAAAACCAAATTCTATCATATTTAAGCATCCCAGTTGTTTAGTTTGGAGCTACAGCTGCTGAGTTTTAGAAACCTGGGCAATTTTCCTCAGGAGCCTTTGACCAAGTGCTCAAAGTGGCTGCTCTGTGTGGATGGGGAGGAAAGGTGTTAGAGAATACCTGCAGGGTTACTGCAACTCCTCATAACAACATTTGCTCAAGAAGGCACCAGAATTTAACTCTCAGCTAAACAGGACTTGTTCTACCACTTCTAATGACTCAGTGGAGGCTTGCGAGACTCTTACCAAATGCTGCTAAATAAAATTTTCCACTTCAGCAACTTACTCAACCAGAGGGAATTCTGTATGCAGTACAATGGAAAGTATCCTTGCTCAGAAAATAGAAATCATCGATTACCTTGCATTTGCTAAGGAATTGTTCTTCATCCTGCCCAATGGTCTGTGCTTTGAATAATCCTTCATGATCACTACCGAGTAAGTCAGTGTTGCAAAAGCATCAAGCAGGGAATGGATTATTATTATAACTGTTCTGTCAGATGCAGTTGTTGGCACAAAGGCTGTGAAAAACAACTCAGACTCCCTATTAAAATATTACCATGTGCATCGCTCTAGAATTTATGGGATTCGCTAGCCAGCTTTTAAGGTACCCTTAATAAGAAATACTCTCCCATTTATGAATAATGTGTATAAAAAAAGAAAAAAAATAGTGAAGGAAAAAAAAATCACCAAGGCAGCTTGTAAAAACACTTGACGATGTATGTGTGAAAGAAAAAAAAGCAACTCTCTGTTTTAGGACAAACTAACGAGTTACGTTTGTCCATCACACTCCAGTACAAATATCCAGTAACCAAACGTTCCCTCACCACTGTGCTGATTCTTCCTCCCTTCCAGAAATTCTTGCCATGTTTCAGTTTCAGTGGACAGCACGATCCCAAAATGGAGGTGTCCCTCCAGCGCCTGGTCCTACTCTGTTCCCTTATCCTGCTTTAGGTTTTTCAGATAGTACACAGTCCCATCATATTTTACTTTGCTTGTCTTCCGTGGTTATCTGCAACATGTCTCTGGGAAATACTCAGTCAATATCAACTCACACAATGAAGTTCAGCATAGTACTCCTGTTATTTGTATTACCATAGTTCTTTCGAGCCCCAGGAAGAGTCCAACACCCTGTTGCATTTGGTACTCCACAAACATCCCTTGAGCATTTCCATCACTACAGAATGAGCATCCTTTCCCTGTCTGTCATTTGGTTAGTGACAGAGAGGATTTTAAGTTCTCATATGTTAAAATGCCTCCTAAAGCATCATTGAGAAATTCTGAGTAGAAAGCTTTGATCAACAAAGTTTTTCCTGTCACGAAAATCCCCACAGCCACCAAAAGCTGAGTGGCTCCTTCATCTCTATTTATCTGCCACTCTGCATAAATAGTTCATAAAGCTAAAGCAGCTCTCACCATTCCTTGCTTCCTTCACCTTAGGAAGGAGCAAACAACTTCTTACCTTCTCAGAGGCTTATATTATTATTTATATTTACATTACAGCCCTACCTAGACCTTCAGGTCAATAAGGCACTGTCGGCCAAAGCATTATGCAAACACTGGCAAAATACAATGCCCTACCTAGAAAAGTCTATATCCCAGGATGTGTGACATGCAGAAGGCAGAGAAGGCTGAAGTCAAATTCGTTATACATCTTATACTCATTTACAACTTTTCTTCTCGTTACAAATCCACAGAAAAAGTGTTGAAACTCCCTATCTGTGCCTTAAGGTATTAGACAGGGCCCAAGGACGCGTCTGGAAGATGAGATTGCAGTGACAACTGCAAGGACATTGTAGGCCGGAGGGGCTGCGAGAGGGCGAATGGCCAGGAGCTGTGTGTGTGAGATGCTTGGAGGAGGGAGGTTGTGTCGCGTGGAAGCCAGAGGGCAACAGCTGCGTTCCTGAAGCACAGAGCTGGAGATGAAGCCAGCACTGCCCACAGCCTTGGGCACTGCAGAGTGGTGGGTGCCAAGCCACAGCCCCCTTGCCACTCGCTGAAGGCCTGCTAGCTCCTGACATCATTTCCAAACCAGCATCATCTTAAAGGCTGTGCTGTCGGGTTTTAGCTGAGAGCAATATATTCAGCAGCTGTGGAGGGTGGCTGGTGATTGTGGTTCTCCTCTGCACTCAGAATATTCCTGGCAGACTTTACAGGGAATAAGGAGGCAGATGGGGCCTGGAAAAGCTCAGCCTTCCTCCAGATATTCAGATAAGAATTCAGATTTGAAGAGCTTCCCCAAAAGGAAGCTCAGAGCTCCTGTGGATAGCTTCTGTCCAATAATATACATACATTTCTTTTCAGTTTGTCTTCGGATAATGTGTAGTTCTTACAGAAAGGATTTCAGCACAAAGATAAAAGTGATCCACATATCACAGCAATACTCTCCCTTCTGGAAGGAAGATTTTTTCCTAGGGAGGTGGACATCTAAGATAGGTACATAGCAAAAAAATTGCTAGCACTGCAGTTCAGTCTAAGACACAGTCACATGTTCAACAATAGGTGTTTAGCAAGTACATGAAATTAAAGATGTACCTGTTAGGTTTTACAGTAATTGGCAGAAGCTGCACTGAACAAGATAGAACAAAACGCAAGCTAAGAGATTAAAAAGCCTTAACATCCAAGGATCCCATTTCATGCCATCTTTATGCTGGCGTTATACATTATGCTGGATGGTGTTGTACGTTATGCTGGATGCCATCCAGTGTGTCTAAATGTTGTTATCCACCCTTTAACTTAGAATAATGGTTCACTGTAAGTCTCAAAAATGTTAGGCTAGTCCAGGGACTTTTAGTTTTCCATCTGTGCTCTCCCAGCAATTCTCATTTTAAATCTTAGTAGCAAATACTTTCTGCCTCAGAGGAGCTGCAGCTATCTCTAAGTGGCAAAAATTGTAAGCTTTGTTGTAAACGAAGCGTGGGATATACTGTCAATACAAGCTGTCCAAAACATAATGACAGCATTTAAATATTTTATGATTTTTTCCAATGTTCTATCAGACACTGAACACTGGAATGAGTTTTAAGTGAGAGCAACTTACCAGATGAAGAGCGTAATGAATGTCTTTCATAAAAATGAATATTTAAACAGTGTAGTTAGTTGTATTATAATTGTTCAACCTCAATACAATCATGATGTTTCACTATTCTTTCCTCCAGCGTAATTCTAATCTGAGTATGATATATATAAACTGTACTGAACAGGAAACCATCAGGCATGGAATTATCTCATAGAAACACAACTCTTTGGTCAGCTGGGATGGTTAACACAGCCTCATACTGTGGATACCAAATGTTTATATATACACGTGTTGTAATATAATTTAATATAATACAATAACATATATGTATTTTAATCCCAAATCTAGATAGATCAGTAGTGAAACTCCTATTGCCTTCAATGGAGATTGGTTCATGCCCCCAAGACATTTTAAAAGAATGTTGACTCTTTCGAGAGTTTAATATTGCTATTCACCTTGCCTGCATGCTTTAACATAGGCAAGATTTTGCATGCTAAATCAACAGAGCTTAAACAACTCCTGAAACTGTTGAGCCAAACTTAACAAGAAGCAAATATCAGTAGGCTTCTCCAGCACAAGCCTGCACCTGCATGTTTCTTCATGCCACTGCACCATTTCACTAAAGAAAAAAAAGTTTAGTGGACATTGACTGAGTGTGGCCATGCAGGTCCATACACCCACACACACACGCGCGCACGCACACAGGCACACACACTTACGGAAAGCCTATTGCAGGCAACAGAAATACTGCTACAAATTTCAGTGAGGCTCAACTGGAGAACCAAACCAGTATGTAAGCTCATCTGGTAACATTTAGCAGCAAATTTAGTTACCAAATCTTTCTTTGTAAGGATCAGCTACCTTCCCATTCAGCAGAGCTTTCACAGTCTTTTGTTAAACTGGCGGCATATTGATCCTTCTGAAGTATCTTATTAATTGTTTCTTGAGGACCATCTTGTTTAAACTGTTTTTCCAGTAACAGGCCAAACTTGGTGCTAAAGTCAGAAGACAGCTCTGAAAACTGTGTCTGTGCAAGTTCAGTATGAACCCTCCCTGTATGTACGAAGGATACCAATGTGGGATATCTTTCTGTTTGGAGCGGATAGCCGAATGGGTGGGAATAGAGGAACTACGCTAAGAAACTATTTTTCTGATCACCTCGAAAAATACAATGGCACAGTGTCTTTGGGGTCCTCCAACGCCTACCTCCCCAGAAGGGAACAATCATCACCACTAACACTGAGTGTATCATGAGATTTAACATTTTGAGTGCGGGAATAAACTAGACACTGTATTTGTCCACATATTAAGGGAGAGAGGGATGAAAAAAGCAGAATGGGGTTGTTTTTTTATGAAGAAGGTGTTTGAGCTTCATTTCATTCGTGTGGAATAACCTAAGCAAGTTTTTGGAAGGAAGGTGGAGCAGGATTTTTCTGATTTGGAGCTAGTTAATTTTGAACCAATTCTATTGCACTTGGTCCACTTTTACTAGAAGCATGCTGCATATCATTGAAACTTCTTTTATACTTGTCTCCCTGCATTTTCAAGATTTTAATGTAATTTAAAGGATTACAATGTTGTTCTGGGTTAGCACATTAATTTCTTGTTTGGTGAACAGCGTAGTAGATGGGGAGAGGAGCACACAAGTGGAACACTTAAATTAACTGAAACACATCTGAAAATATGTAAGTCAGTTAAGACAAAAAAAATCCCCCGAGTCTATCAGTTTAGGCTTTTCTTCTTAGAAATTTTTATTGCAATGAAATCTCTGCAAGCACTAATCCCTAGTACTGAACGCAGCATTTTATTCCATTTAATTGATTTTCTTTATTGCAGTCAAGTTGATAAAAGATTGAAAATCATCTATTGTACATGTGTAAATACCTTAAGAATCCTTTTTAATATGCACACCAATTAGCTTATTAAGAAATTCAGACTACAAAATCACACTTTGAGATGCAATTCCAGCTATTTGCATAACAACTAATCTCAACCCATGTACCAAAAGAAGGGGCAAGATTATTAGCACACCTGTTTGCATTTATAGAACTCCTACTGCCATGGTTACGTGTCATTTGGTTCGGTTATTCATGACTGAAGAATAGAGCAGTGCCATTGCTGTAGCACGGCACCAGAGAAATCAGCAAAATCTAGGTCTCACTAGAGCTTTTTCCATATTTATCTCTTAACTAATGCTTTGCCAAGGCTCTTCCTGTGTTGACAACGATGTTGCATGGAACAAGGCAGCATCATAAAACCTGCAGGCCCCTACAAGGCACAAGTAACATTTCATAAAGTCATCCTTATGAAATATTCTTTGGCTTCTCCATAAATTTCACGATGTGCTCCTGCAAAGCATTCAGAGCCTTTCAGCTCCCTCTGGCTCCAGCAAAGGATGAGAATTTCTCAGCTCTTGGAAGGATTATCCTCATGTGGACCCTTGCAGTCAGGAAACTCCTCTGCTTCACTAGTGCATTTAATTGCCCCCAGACATAGTTTTTATTCTCTGCCATGAATACAGTCCCTTAAATGCACTTGTCAGCGGGCAGTGTGAAAAGCCTCTTCTCCCATGCATTAAAAGTCACTGAGCAAGTAACACATGAGTGGAAGAACGAAGCATTACCATGTGTGAACAGTGAGGAGGTATATAGCAAAAAGCAAGAGCAAATTTGGGGTCAGATTAAGAGAGATGTGTGATGAAGCTAAGTGATGCCAAGAGAGAAGAGAGAGGTGGAAAGTTAAAGGACATTACAGAATTTCCTTAAAAATAGTCAAGACAAATGGAAGTACGTGCCCAAAGGAGCTAACAGATAAGAAAAAAACGACCATCTACAGCCAGTCGGGGACATTAAATAGGCAGCTACAGAACTCTCTATAGGTAGGACACCTAGCATGAATGAAGGATAGCTGCAGCACTTATAAAATGAATTTATGATTGATTTATTAAGTTGTATATATTCTTCTGCTAGAAAAGCATTTGATCAGATCCTCACCTTGCAAAGGCAAATATCCTCCGTTTTAGCCAAGGACCTTCTTGCTCTACTTTCTCTTATTTCATCTATGGTAGATATTGTTTCACATCTAACACTTCTGACAGCCTGAAAGCATGCTAAATAAATAAAATAGTTATTTATTTTGAGATATGATAATTATCTGCTTAAGCAGATCAAGTTAGAAGTCACTGGATAGTGGAAATAAATTCTTGTTGGATTCAGATTTAACACTGCCAGTCTGATTCCTCCACCTGAACTCTCACAGGACGTAATTTTACACTTGATATAACGGCTTTTACCTCCCCAAGTCCTTCAGCTCATGTTTCTCTGAATATTTCTTACTGTCTGGTCATACCAACAATAAGTTTAATAACTACTCTTTTAATCCATAGCAATAACGTTGCATTTTCATGTCAAATTATATTATTACATGGAATAATGAAGATTCTAAATTTATTATGTAACACGAGTCTTAATTTTTATTTTTATAGATATTTGGGCCGATTATATTGAGTCAAATCCTCAGCAACTGTAAACTGCTATGGGTCCAAGGAAGCTACGGAGGTGAATCTAGGTGAATGGCCTTTATTTCTGTGCTTTAATGTCACTGAATTTACAAGTGTACATCAGCTCACACACACACAAACAAATGCTTCCTATGCTTCAACAGTGCAAGGCTGATGTGCTTCTACAGAATCATTCTCAGGAATTACCCACGTGTAGCTGTGGCTGTTCGTTCTTTTCTTTTTGATCTTGGATTTACTCAGAATCCAGCCCTGTCCCTGCTCCCATTTGAAATCTCAAGATTTTGTATCTTCGGTATAATCGACAGGACTAGCAACAACAAAGGACGAGGAAGAGCTTAAGAAACAAACAAATGATAATTAGAAAACACATCAAGAACCAGCATGAGGACAAATCCCAAAACAATAATTAATTGAAAGGGACTCTGTGTTTATTTTGACAGCCATATCCATTAGCATTGGGGGATGAGGAGTTTAAGTTTCGACAAATGGCTTGAAAAGCAGGAAGACTGGGGGATTATCTGAATTTGAAGTACAGCAACAGGCCACTGTTCTACTAAATGGCCATCAGAGTGATTTATTACCAACCGAGCTGCAAAGTACAAATAACTTAGAGTGTTACAAGAGACAGAGATATCAGAGAAATGTTTATCTTGGTGCCACGGGTACGTCCCCAGACCACCCTCAACAGCTTTTCCAAGGACAACCCCAGAGTTAGAATGAGGCAGCGTCAGGCAGCGACACCTCCCTTCACCTGGGTGCAAAGTCATGTGTAGTCTGTATTCATGCTGCGGTTAATACCCTTTGCACACACACACACACACACACGCATTTGCCCCCTGAGTTGTTTGGTATACCTGGGCTAGCTAAGATCCGAAAAGGTCTTCAAGTGCAGCCCTACAACACAGGTAGTATCACTCCTTTAATTCCAAAAGCAGTTCAAAAGATTAAAGGCAAAGGATTGTCTTCCTGGGGTCTGAGAGATGGGACCCATTAATTTTACTTTCGATGCTTGAAACCAGGAGTGATGCAAGGGGTCTGACTCAAGGCGTATATTGTATTACGGTTATGTCATGTTACCCTGAGTGACAAGGTAATATCCACACACAGGTGGGGTTTCTGGACAAATACACCTACAGCATGCTCTGACCATTAAACTGAGTTTTTGCAGGTTTGGTCATATGATGAATCTTACTGTGATTCTTTATGGCCCCATCAAACAGAGAAAGCAAGATCATGTTTGTATTGCATCTGTATAACTCATTTTATGCCAGCTTTATTAAGACTGCGGTACCATAACTTCTCAAATTTTTGCCTGCTGACACCTAATAATACCAGTTTCCATAACTCACAAATTCAAAACAACAAAACTACTTCTAAACTTTCAGAAGATAAAAATAGAGAAACAAGTACAAAACCTGGCACTTATTTTTTCCTAATATTTGTTGCCTAGGTTTTCAGAAAAACCCAGATAAAAGAGTTTCCTTAAGAATGCACTTCAATATGCAGTTCAGGACCACAGAGTCAGTCATGTAAATCTGAAAACGCAGACTACTATACTACTGTGTGCACGAATCAGTGTAGGCTGCAGTCCCTTGGCAGGTTTCCAGCGTAGCCCTTGACACCGATTTTGGAAACCCGCTGTGTATGTGTTTCAGAGCCCAGGAACCGGCTGTGGACACTGATTTCCTCCCACCTACAGTCACCTGCTGAGCTTGGTGTCTTGTAACTCCCTAAAATAAAACAAACGTCCTGCAGCATCCCACCAAGGAGCATTATTGCTAACGTGTAGACAGCGCTTGTCTAATTGCCTGTCATCACTTCTACACATTTTGTTTTTTTCTGCTCATATGGGACAAATACTCAAGGCAGCTTTGGTGGTACAGAACCAGGTGCTGGAGTGAGACCCTCTCTTCAGAGTCATTCATGCTGGTTACTGAATAGACATCAGAAGGCAACGCCATTTGGCTATTTCTGACCTGCAATAGATTGCTCCTTGCAACCCTTTTCATGCCATTATCCATCTCCTGAGCCATCTGGCCCCCATTGCAAGATACCTGCAGATGTATTAATAAACCAATCTAATAGAGCTGTACATATTAAATATACAGCAGAAGCAGCTGTTGGTGTTTATCGTGAGCTTTCAATTTTTCCCTAATGTTTCAGCCATCGTAATTTAAAGTCCTAAGCCAGCTCCTTCGAGGAAAAGAACAGGTTTTTTCCCTCATTTATCCACAAAACAAAATAAATTCATCTTTTGTAAAAGAAGGCTGTCATTGAAAAGGAAGTTATAATCAGTGTAAATGTCATTTTCTTCCTTGGAGTGGAAACTTTAGGTTTAGCCCTTGAACAGAATTGTCAGTTCATCTTATAATATACTCCCCTGACAGCTCTCATATTAATCTCACCAGATTGCTTGCCGTGTGCTCATTTGCTTGTTTGTTTCCTCTTACCTAAAAGCAATTTGAATAACTTACAGAAAACTTTACTTCCTTTCAGATACGGTGGGGTCAGAGGAAAACAAAACGTATCTTAAAAGAACTGAAATTGTAGACCATTGTCATGGTTTAAAGCTGGGCTGGCTATTAAGCGAATGACAGACGCTCTTTGTTAACGCCCTCCCTCCCCAAAGTGGGGGAAAGAGAAAAGGGAAAGTGACTTACTGGTTGGAAAAGTTGAAACAGCTTTAATCTAACTACAATAATCATGTATTATAATAATANTGATCCCTCAGCTTTATACAGAGTATGACGCGTATGGGATGGAATACCCCCTTTGGTCAGGTTTGGGTCACCTGTCCGACCCGCTCCTCCCCACCGCAGGGTCGCAGGTCTGACCACTTCTCTGCTCTTTCAGTTCCTGCGCACAAGAAAGTCAGCAGAAGCAAGCATCGGCCTTGGTCTCCGTAGGGATAACTATAAGCAAGAGCCTTTCTGCGTACCATTCGTACTGATGTTCCAGCACGAACTATAAACACCGAGCCTTATCACTGCTAGAAGCAGACACTGTCTGGAAAAACACGCAGTTAATTTCAGAGTGCAGCTTCTCAGAAGAGCCTTAAATAAAAAGTAAAGTTATTGAAAGAAAATTGGTTCTGTCCTGGCCCAAACCAGGACAACTATTAATTTTAATGGTCAAACTAGTGCTCTTTGGGATAGTGCTTATGAATTTCTCGAAGTGGGCTTACAGATTTAAAGCCATAGGAACCAACATGTAGGAAAATCTGGTGTACACAAATACACAGAACACACAAAATTTATTCTATAGATCTACCCAAATCTACTCTGATTTTGATTTTTTCAGCTGTTTAGACAGGTGGTTTAAAGCTCAGACCATTTCTGTATAAAAATGAAGGAAAACCTGACAGTTTCAAATAGGTGACAACACATTTTAAACTGAGATTAACAAAAAGCTTTTAAGGGATTCTTTTAATTCAGTTAAATAAATTCTTTTTTAAGCACCTGACTACATTAGGCTCTTCTGAAATGTGAGTCTTTTTATGCTTAGGTGTAATAGTTATCACACAATTCTGTTCTAAGTAAAGTTACCATCTTATGTTAAAAATTAAATTAAAGTTCATTCATAGATTTTTTTTCTGTTTATCTTACTTGATAGTTACTGTCTTCAGGGTTAATGTCTAATAACTTGTTCTCTTACATGTATCTGATAACTCAAGCAAACCACAATTTGTGGACTAATAGATGTCATAGTGCTTCAAAAAGAGGGCTTTTTGGTTTCTCCTTTCCATCACTGATGTCCCCAATCCTTGTTCCCCATCTGTTTCCAAAGTGGTCTCTCATCACCCACTGCAAGCTGCTAGTGTAATATATACACTATATACTATATAGTGTATATATTATATATATATATACTAATATATAATATATATTACACAATATAGTGTAATACATACACTNCTGATAACTCAAGCAAACCACAATTTGTGGACTAATAGATGTCATAGTGCTTCAAAAAGAGGGCTTTTTGGTTTCTCCTTTCCATCACTGATGTCCCCAATCCTTGTTCCCCATCTGTTTCCAAAGTGGTCTCTCATCACCCACTGCAAGTTGCTAGTAAGGGCATGTAACAGTGCCTATGGATCTGCACCATCCTGCACACCTGTCTGGGTTGGCCAGTCCAGTCCACATCTTCATACGAGAGACTTTTGCCAGACTGCCAGCTCCCCAGCTGCATGGAAGGCTCAGAAACTGCCAGTAAAAAAACAAAATACTTCCCTTAAGGTGCATCTGAAAAATATCTGGGGAAAAAAGCCCAAACCAAACCAAAACCAACCCACACACATAACCTCCCACACTGTTCAAGCTGGTTTTTTCCCCAGCTTGACTGAAAGGCTGTTTCGACTTATCATCACACCTGGTAGCTACTGATCTAATTATGCCTGCATTCAAAACACAATTTAACAATTAGGAGACAAGCACAGATATGGGATTAAAAAAAAAGTGAATTGCTAACACCAATTAAAGTCCAGCAATTAAAGTCCAAAAAGCTGAAAACCAAGTCAGTCAGTTGTGGTAGTTTGGGGCTGGGTTAGGAAATAAAAAAGCTATGTATGGCAAAAAAAAAAGAAAAAAAGCATAAAAACTCTAAACGAAACCTAAAATGCTACCTGGGGCAGGTAGCAAGTATTTGAAGGCATTTAAAGCAAACAAAATCAAACTCTCCTCTCCTCCCTTTATAAACTCAGCTGCAAGAACATGATCTTGCAGTTTTAAAGATGACTTGCAGAAGTCTCTCTACTGGGCCTACACAAAGATACTAGAAAGAAAAATTCACGACACAGGTTGGACCACTTTACTTTTGACTAAAAGCCATGAAAGATCATAAGGAACTGGTAGAACAGTTGTGGAGTAAACAGCAATAATTCTACATGTCCGAGGACAATCCTGTTTATCACAGTGATTAGCGTTCAGGCTTCGAACATTCCTAAAAGCTAATTTTCAGGGAGAAAAATAGCAGCTGCACCAAGAGCCCAAGTACATTAAAGGCATCCTTTTTTGCTCCCTACACTCAATATCTCAGTTCTGAACTTCTTTTTCTCTTTTTCAAGTACCCTTAAGTTTTATTAATTAGACCTCTGCCCTGTGATCATCAGAAGCAACACACAGCAAAGCATACGTAGGCTCAGTACAGTCCCTTTGGATTTCAGTTGTGTAATGCAGGACAGGAAGCCTTGTTCTTGTTCACATCGCTCCATGTTCCTCTGAAAACATGTGCCAGCCCAATTCGTGAGTTTTCTGAAGAACTTTTTTACTCCTTCCTCTTTCCTGCGTGCATACTGGTGTTCGCCAGAAAAATGTGCTCAACGTGGTTCCTTTTACTTGCGTATATTTTGTCTTCTCTGTCTAGTGAGTTCAAATTGCTACAAGCCATCCTCATAACAGTTCAGATTTATGCCTACCGAAGCCTCATCTCCATCTGTTTCAGTGACTGCACTTAAGAGGGTCAAGTTGGATGTGAGCCATAATCCCAGAGGTGGAAAACCAATGCTTTACACACTAAATCCGTTGTCATCTTCGTCCCAGTGCAGTGGACGAAAGGATACAAACCACAACCACTTCTGAGCCAGACAACTGTAAAAAGTCTTCCCTAGAGATAGGCAGACGCCTATTTGGTGGGTGAATTGCACTTTTGACACCTGTCAGTAATGTACAGGGCCATCTAGTGAAATAAGCTTACATTTTTCTCAAAGGAGAAAAGCACTTCAAACACGCTTCTGAAGTACAAGGATAAGGTGAAAAAGAAAAACCTGTAGTATAAATTGTATGCTTATTAAAGCGATATGAATGACATAAAGGAGTGCTTCTCTTCTCCGAGAGAGATACAGGATGCACATTTAACCGAACAATATAGTTGCTACAAACTTTATTTTCCTCAGCCTAAACCATTACAGACTAGTCTGCACAGTGCTGGGAAAAAAATGAGGGCCCCTCCTTTCTTCTAACACTTCTCTATAAACACACTAAGTTTAGCCTCTATTTCATCCAGACATTTCATACATATTTTCTTGTGTGCTGTGAGAAGCACCCATGGATGGGTATTGAGGAGATAACATACTCCACTGTACGCAGATGCTCCTCTGTTACTGCATCAAGTACTTAAGCACTCCTTGCTAACGAAGGACGAATTTGTTGCCTGCCAGTTAGTGGAGAGAAGCATTATTGCCTCTAATTTGTAGGGAGAAATTGTGGGGCTCCAAGAGGTGACACGATTTGTCCAGGGTCAGCAGCTGACCAGGGGCTGAGCCTCAGGGAGAACGAGGGTGCTCTTTCACTCCCGGGCTATCGCAGATAGGACTCTCAGTCACAGCTGCGCCAGTCAAGAAGTGTTACCGAAAAAGCGAAAAGTAAGAGGCCAGGAGGCCACTGGATAAGACAAAGAAATCGATTGCTTCTCAGCTCTCACAACTAGAGAACTATTGCCCTTTTATTTTCTTTTTCCCCCCAGGCAAGTATGACTTACATGCACTGGAAGTCATTAAAGGTGACTGAGTTAAGTCAATTTGTTATCCAAATAATACTTAAATGTCCTAAAAATGAAAATGCACCCTGTCACTCCAGTGCAACTTTGGAAACCAGTCTGAAGTGATTTATTCCTCCCCAGTTGTGCTGCTAGAGGTGGCTGCAAACACTTTGCAGAGCAATGTACAATTATTTTTGTGTTCTTAACGATGCAGGGGACATAAGCTGACAGACCATTTGTGGTGCTTGCAAGGTCATGCCAGTTAATTAAGAGCAGACTGTGCTGGGATGGGGCACACTGAGCAAGTGACTCCTTAATGTGACACATTCCAGTAGTATTTGAGAGTTGATTAGAGTGGGTATCATCAGTATTCCCTGGATCAATCTTCCTTTCTAGTGGAGATTGCATTTTACATGTACATTACTGTGAAATGTTTCAAGGAAGATAAGCAGTGTAACTAAGCATAATATTACAAGTGAAATATAATTTGCATTTCTCTTAAGATATGTACTACTGCCAATTCAGTCACTGATTCAAATTTTCTAAAAACTCTAAATGTTTATCATAATAATAAGTTCCCCATAATAGACTATTTTTGCTCAAGCACTTTAACATGGAAGGCAAAGATCTCCCTCTCTCTCTAGTTCGGAATTTCCTGAGAAAATTAAAGATAGCAACTTTCCCATGATCACACTCTTCCAAGATGGGGAAATCTTGGAATGTAAGCAAGTGCCTTAAGATTAGATTAGGAAATCGTTTTTAGTTTGGTTTTTTTTTTTTTTTTTTTTGGGATCCTGGCACAGCTTAGAAAGCCCTTCAAAGCCCTTGAAAGTCATGGCCAAAACCAGTGTTACAAGTAACTTAGAGGCACTAGAGTGCAGGTTTTTAACTTCTTGCCAGAAGCAAATATCAATTTTGAAATGTGGATTGTTATTAAGGGACTGTCTCCTACAGAACCATATGTTACATAGTACTTGATTTTCTGCTGATAAGGAACACTTCAGGTTTTTTTTCTTCCTTTTCTCCATTCCAGCACGAAAAGTTGAGCACTGCACAACAGAAGCACAGATGCAAGCCCCTGTCATATCCTCACAAATTCATCCCAGGCTTTCTAAATCAGGTCTGTGGCAAGAGGAGTCTGGCTTTAAGTTGGGGTCTGAATATGACAAAACTCTTTGGAGAAACATTACTGCCTCTGACCCTGAACCCTAACCTTCTCTGGCTTCACGTCATGTCAAATACAAGATCAACAAAAACAAAACAGCATATTCTGAATAATCTTTAACCTTAATTTAACTGCTTGCTTGTCTTAATTTTCATTGTTCTCCTTCATAGGACTACAATGTAAACAGTCAGTGCAATCTCACCCTGACATTAGATGTACTGAATTTCTGTCCTACGAGTAAAATTTTCAAAAACATTATTTCATTGGGTTTTTTGAAACAGGCATGAATAGGACTACTGTAGCACAGTCCCCTCCAACTGACATAATAGAAAAATCAAGTTACTTAACCTCACTCCTGTGTTTAGTCATAATCCTGATAATACTGATCAGAAAAAAAAATGTAGGAACACTTTAAATTGATTTAAAAACACACTTCCAAGTTTAAACAAACACCTCTGAAACTTTGAGGAAACACAGAGCTGCACTGGATCTAGGCATTTCAACTCATGCACAGCACTAAGGATAATATTCCCCACTAGCAGTGCCATACAGCTCAAAAAACCCCCTAAACAGGGCTGCCATTAGGCCATTTACACAATGGTTTTCTTTGTTAACACTTTGAAATGCACGGCTGAAAAGTACTTCAAGTATAAGCAGTACATTTTCTTTATCATTGAGCAAATACAGACCGATATACGTGGCTTAGCGCACTTAGACTTGTGTTCAAAGTGTTGCATAGCTCTGTTATGCCATAATCCATCAGAGTTACCTGCCTCTGAAGCAGCAATTACCAATTCAAGTTCCAAAATGTTCTTGCACCGAAAGTCACTCACAGTATAGCATTGCTGCTAAAGAGGTACCTGCATATTTCTTTGTCATTGTGTTTCAGGACATGAAAGACCACCTAACTATTACAGAAAAAATAAATCCTGAAATGTATACAGTTATCTTATTTTTGTTTTGTTTCTGGGTGACCATCTGACACGTTATCAATCAGTGAACATGTCAGTAGAGGTTTCTTTCCCTCATCATTCTCATTGGAAATGAAACACAGCGAGAAGGACAGATGATTGCGTGTGTGTATGCCTGCATGTATGATAGAGGAAAGCAGGGGTGGGGATAACGGGTAGCAAAGGGGCGGAAAGTAAAAGGACATGACTTGTCTCCTATTCTTTGATTTGAGCCTTGTTCACCCAATGGATCAGTGGTCCACAGCAAGCAGCCGCCGCCAGCACTGCTTGGTAGCATGCGCTCTGCAGGCGTGGGCTCAGCAGGGCTTCCACACTGCCCGCCTTTGTCTCGTCACTCACTCTATGGGCTTAACACCTGCTGTCACTCATTTGCCTTTCTCTTATTTAAATAAGTGTTTTTATTACAGATACAAGCATAATTATAAATACATATTCTCTCACACATGCACATTCACACGGGGGAGGAAACGTGCAGGACTGAACTCATCCTTGATGGAAGTCTGATTACTTCAAAGCATTTATTCCCATAGACACACAGAGGTGAAAGGGGATCAGGCCTATTCATCTTTGGTAAGTTCATTCAGATGAATAGAAAAATCCCGTAGTCTAAAATAGAGATCTTCCTTAACTCTCCTACAAGGTATTATTGTCTGATCAGCAACAGTGGCAAAAAGAGAGAAGAAAAACAGTGTTTGGAAGGGGTCTGGAGAATATAAATCCACAATCTCATTTCACTTTGATAGGGAATTACTAAACTAAGCAGAAGTACCTGATTTTCAATGCCACTTACACTTTGGATTCAATAAAGTCACAGAAAGTGTAGATGAAAAGCACAACTTGTCCCTGAGATGCTATGAGTGCTTGGTACAGCAAGAGAGCAAAAGAAACGTAGACTTGCAACAAAAAAAAACCCGTGTCACTTCTTACACTTGGTCAACCGAAGTAAAGCGCAAGAGAATGGGAGAAAACATACTTGAGGAAAAGGTAGAAGAAATGATACTTATTTAAAAGCCTCTTGCACCCACATAATAAACAAGAAGGTCAGCATTCGCAGTTATTGCAGAGCAGTAAGTCACTGCACAAGATACACAGCAATGGAGAATCAGACCCAGCAGCAGTGGGTGGTTTAACTGGTGTAGGAACCAGTATGTCAGATCGAGGGGAGGAAGCCACACCTGAGCTTCCTGCTGTTCATGGCGTCCCCAGCACAGGGCTGGCAGCCGTGACAAATGCTCAGAGATGCAGATCTGCTTCAGTATTCACACTGGACTGCTGCAAAGANTCAGATCGAGGGGAGGAAGCCACACCTGAGCTTCCTGCTGTTCATGGCGTCCCCAGCACAGGGCTGGCAGCCGTGACAAATGCTCAGAGATGCAGATCTGCTTCAGTATTCACACTAGACTGCTGCAAAGACATGCAACTACAGGCGTACAGGTTTTCCTTACTTACAATGCTTGGTTTGGTTTTTTTTTGTTTTTCTTACTGGCATCCAGGCAAACAAATTAAAACCAAAGACTGAGCTAAACTCATCCCTGGCCTGTGGACAGGCTTACGCTGATTAGTGTCTGTAAAGCGCCAAACAATCTCACCAGCCTGATCTTGTTTAGTCTACACAGATAAGTATACTTGATAGAAGAGACAAGTCCTAAAATATGCCTCCTCTGTCCTTTTCTTTTCCTGGATATTTTGAGTTGTGTCCACACCACATCCCTCAACCTTTGGCCCTTCCACCAGGAGCTCCTGTAAATACAATTTTACCCTTGGCACACAACATCTCTGCAGCTAGTAGCACATCCTTCTGCTTATCCTAAGTCCCCAGACCACATTGTAGAAGAAAATATGAAAGGATCTATTAAACTTGGAAGCAGAACATGTAATTTTGTTAAGAAACAGTAATATGTAGTATTATGGCAGTAGCTTGCTTTCTTAGCCATTGGTGACACACGGGACTTGGTCGCACAGGTAACCACAGCCCTTCTGCCCTCCTCAATATTGACACTCTCCGAGGCATCCAAGCTGGGAGAAGCAGAGAGGAAGACACAGATACCTTCGTGGCTTACCCAAGCTCTCAATTACTCTGTGGAGTTAACATCTTTACCCATCTCTCCTAGCTATGAAGGGATCAGAGACCAACAAGGCCTTAGGGCACTGGTTTGCTGTCTAATGGCAAGAAGGATGAACGCCAGCCACATAAAACTTTTTAAAGTTCAAATTAGTTTTTCATCTGACTGCTTTAATCTTAGCTTTTGCTACAGGTCTCAAGTTTCTATTGTGTTTCACTACAAAGTTTCAACTTCATAATCATCATAACCAAGCTGAAAGGTGGACGACGGACAGCAGATAAAATTGAGCCCAGACACAAGAAAGACCTTATTGCTGGGCATAAGAAAATATCTCAAAGAATTTGGATTCAGGATGTCTCTTCATAGACAGTGAATATCAACTGCTTATTAATTCAGTTTGTGCCTATTTAGACTCCTGAAGCTAAATTCTCATATGTCAACATTTGTGAATTATGGTTTCTATCTCTGGTTGGCAAGGGACTCCTATCTGATGAATAATAACATGGCTTTGGTTATTCATTCCTCAATCATTGCTGAGTTGGACTACAACCATACAATATATCCTTAGCAACACAAACTACTTTAAGCACATCAAGCTTGTCTCCTGCTTATGACAGGCTATGAAATTGTGAATCATTATATCTTGATCTTTATCTACAATCAATATATAATATTACAGACATATAATCCCCACAGAGTATTTTTAAAAAATCCCTTAAGCCTTTCCGTAAGACACTCCACTGCTCATGCTTTTCGTCTGAGAAGAGACAAAACATCCTATAACAAGCTGTTTAGCCATGTTTCTTTATACTGTGCCCTTCCAGTAGAGGATTAAGAACACAATTTTTAAAAAGAAAACAAATTTTCCTCTCTGCATTCTACAGCACCAGACTGATGAAGGCTTAGGGGATTAAAAAACTGTACAGCACTCAAAGGCTCGCACCCACAGCCTGTAGGCTGAGGTAGAAACCAGAAGTCCATTTTTTTTATATTAAAAATACAAGGCCTGGGTCCTTCACTCCCTCAGATCACATATGCTGATGGATTTACTCATGCAAATGTCTCTGCTTCGCAGAGGTGAAAAGACAAGGAGAAGCAGGAGCTCAGCGGAGGCTTTCCTTTTGTTCAGAACAGGCAGTATTACTGTCACTGTGCAGCTACTGCAAATACGTCACTTGTGATGAGCCAAGGGAACAATTTTCATAGTTTTGCACCAAGAAGCTCTCAGCATGGCATTGAATTCAGAATATATTAATGACTTGTCAAAAAAGTCCATCAGCAATCACTGATGATTATTTCCCAGTAAGACATTTCCAATAACCTGCAGGATAATTTGGTCTGGCTGCACACACCCATACAGCCAGCCACCAGCCCGCCTCCCCTGCTCCCGGGATCCAGCAATTCCCTTATTTTCTTCCTTTGCAAAGGATGAGAGGAAATAGCAGATGTGTTAACCTTGTAAATTCACAAAAAAACCAGTGTTAAAAGTACATCAATATATTGCGATTTTTGGACTCCTTGGAAAAATTGCATGGATGTACAGAATTCAGGGCTGTGCTGCTGCGTCAGAGCCACAGATCTCACTTGCATGCTGGGAGCTCACGTACTGCGTTTCAGCCATGGTGAGTGCTAAAGGGTTGCCTGTATGTTGCATAGGAAGCTTTCCTTCTTGGTGTTGCGACAGCAAGTGTAAAGGCCAGTGCAACAACAAAAGATGACAGCGAGTAGCGGGAGATAAAGCCAGTGAATCTACTGCTCCGCAAATTCTTACCCCAAAATCACTATTGCCAAGGGACTGGATGGCTCAGGCAAGAGGTGACAGCATACAACTACTATTTTGTCCTCCTCTAAAAATCTACTTGAAGGTCTGTAACCCAATTTTTAAAAAGCCCAAACGCTTTTGTCTGCAAGAGGATCACTTGCCATATTTGAAAATACGTAAATTGAAAGCAAAACAAATCAAAGGAAAGTGAAAAAGGTGAAATGAAAAGGTTAAAATGTCTTCCTACACAAATGGTAGTGCGTTATGCCTCCCAGCCAGGTTGGGTTTTTTTCATTTTTTTAAAAACTTATGTCTTTCAAAAACAATGCGCAGTTTGACTGGATCATGTATCAACACTGAAAATCATGAGAGTTTATTCTGATTATTTTGCGAGAAATGAGTTGAAATTCATTGCAGGAAATACTACGGCATGTTGTAGAATAGGTTTACAGATTAAATCTATTTGGGTCCTTACAGACCTTTGAGTTATAAAATATATTGGATGAACCGCAGCCTGCGATCTGAGGAGAGTTGCTTACCACTGGTAAAGTACTGCAGAAGCAAATCGATTGTGGGCTGACTTATTTTCTTTTTTTCTTATATAACTTTCATAACTATTAGGAAAGCAAACAAACTGATCTTTAAGGCAATTCATTTTTTTTTCTCTAAAACTTCAAAAATAATTTTAGTATAAAAACCAAGAAAACAAAAAGAAAACAAAAGGAAAACAAGTTTTAAAATCTCAAAGGCTGTTGTGAGAAAGGACTGCTGTCCTCCAGTCAGCTCTATTATGCGCTAGACGAAGGCGTACAGCTTGCTCTGCCATACCTATATTGATTTTGCAGCTAGAAAAATACAAAAACGTGCTTCAAGCAGATAAACTCTACGTAGTGAAAGGAATTAAATAAAACCATCACATCTAGTATTCTGACTGTACTTTAAATTCAAAGTCACCAATAGGAATTTACAAGTTAAAAAATGCTAAGAAATTAATTAAGAAGTTACAAACAGTGAAATCTCTGCTGTACTGGATACTGAGGGACTGCTAGAGAACCCACCACTTAGTGATGCTACTTTACCAGTAATTAGTGCAATATTCGATGTGTAGAACTCTCAAGTTCCATGTTCCACTTACCCTTTTTTTTTTTTCCCTCCTTACTGCAGTGATACAAAACACAAACAGGCAATCATCCAAATGGCATTGGTTATAAAATGGAAATACATACATATATATAATTGTTAATTAGTTCTATAACTGGAATCCATCTGTCTGCTTGCATAGCTACCTGGGGCATGATGATTTCCCTACAGCTAAGCACAAGGAAGGAGATATTTGAGGCAGACTGCGCTGTTGAGAAATTCTCCAATTAGTTTATGTTGCCACATATTATGTGTAGTTGTAAACATCCAAGGATCTGCTTCTGAGCAGGCAGAGTCCTCTCATTGGGGAGGCAGAGGAGCAGATCAAAAGTAGAGTGGGGATATCCAGCACTACAAAATCCTGAGAAAATCCGAGTAAAAATGATCCAGTCTGTGATTAGCCTTTTTAAAATGCTTTTTCCTTACAAATTGAGTAATCCATAAAAAAACCTCTGCTGGCCATGAAGTCAGATGCCAGTGGAGAAAGAAGCAGTCCCTGCAGCAAAGAGCCTTGCTCGTGCTGGGAGTATCATGCACCCCAAGGACAAGACATGGGCACTCTCCAGGAGCACCAGCACATGTCCAGGGCAGAGTAACCCTAAATACCGTCCTTACAAACGGGCTGCAGAAGGTTGTCTTTGGTATGCTAGCAACCTTGTCAGTCAGAAGAAAGAAGTGTCCAGTAGGCAGTTTGTTCGAGTTTTTACAAAACGTTTACAAGATCATGAAACATATTATGGATTATAAACAATACAGAGATTACATTTTACAAGAGATGTTAGGTAACTATTATTGATGTTGCTACAGTCTTACTTGAACTTCAGAAACCCCATCTCACATTTGAGAACATCTACTTTTAAGCCAGCCTTGCAGTGTTTCAACAAAACAAGCAGTGCTTGCTGTAGGTATCCCTTTTTGGTTTTTTTCAAATGCATCTCTGTGCCTGAGAACTAACTATTCCTAAACTATCAAGTCAGGACGATGTCTTTTCATATCTACATATATACATATAAACTTGTATGTAAAGGGATGTGAGTAAGATTATCAGATAGGAATAGTGAAAATCAATATAAGTGATACAAGCATAATAGCTGCATGTATAATAGTCCGTAGTGCATAATCTGAAGACTGATAGCTCCTGTAATGCGCAGAGCACTGGTGAAACAGCTCCCTGGAGCAGTCTAACCTCTGCCAAGTACATTTGTCACAAACCACTGCTGGAAAAGGCTTTTTCATTTTCACATATTTTAAGCAAAATAATAACAAAATTATTTTTGCATTAATATCTTACATTAGATGCTAGATGCAATCAAACCCTTTCCCTCCCCCCTGACAGGTGCTGTTTAACGTCTCAGCCACCCCGCAAGCTGTGCTCTCCACAGGAAGCTCAGGGGACTCAGTCCCATCAAAGGCTGTGCTCATACCAACTTCATGGTGACTGTGCCACTGTGCTGCAGCCGAAAACCTGGCGCAGACCTTTCCTCCTCAAGGTCCCACCAACAAACTCTCTCTCCTGCTGTATTTCTTCCTCATGCCTTCTGCCAAACACGCCTCTAGTACCCATCAGAAGAGGAACGTGGTTTCACAAATGCTGTTTTTAAGCATCACAGATGTTAAAAACCCAATGTAGTGCTTGACCAGTGTCTTCTATGCTCACTGCATGGCAGGGGTGGAGGGAGGGGTATAATCTCTCAGCTGTAAAAAAACCTTTCCTTGTTTGAACCGGCTAAAAAGTGCTATCTGCTGACATCCCAGGTTTTTTGTCAGTCTAGTATATATCCGACTAACCTCAGTGAAGTGTCAGTTTAAAGACCATGGATGAGATTTCAATTTTATCACAAACTCCTCCTCTGCCCATCATTTCAGTTTAGCATTCAAAGGATAGTGAGAAGAATTCTGGAAAGTGGCAACTGTGCATTAGTAAAAAAAAAAAAGGAGAAAGAGGGGTCAAAAAAATAATGTATGGGGAAAAATGTAAAAAAACCCAAAAAAATCTATCTCTTAGAAAAATACAGGACATGACATCGCGAGACTAAAGGTATGACAAATGTTGAGCCAGTGCATAATGTGTGAACGCTCCCTATGTATGCCCAGCAGACTTGCTAATAAACATAAACAGAGTAGTCTAACGTAAGTTATAGAACACAGGTCCAAATTTTGCATTTTAACATTTTCACAGAAGTGAAGCTTATACTACCTTGTCCTGGTTTTGCTGAGATAGAATCACAGAATCATTTTTCCATTCAGGAAAGCTGTGTTTTTGAGAAGACTCCAGCACCTGATTCAGTGGGAACAAAGCTGGTAAGAGACTTTGTTTTAGTTTGTGGCCAGCGTGTGCGGGTTTCCACAGTGATCAAGGTCTCTAGCAAGTTCAAGTAAGCCGGGTGCTAAAGCTCAGAGGAATGAAAGCCAGGGCAGCTGACCCAGGCTGGCCAACAATCGCATTCTGTACCATAAACTCACCATACATTGTAAAGTTTGCCGGGCACGTGTCTTTCCTCAGTGGTGACCATCCCTGGAGGGTCTCGCCCATCCTTCTGCTCCCGAGGCCTGCTCTCCCCTGTGCTGTGGCCCTGGCGCTTTCTCTGGAGCTGTGGTGCTCGCAGGGTTTGGCATCCAGCACTCATTGCTGGGAGCATGCAGCTTGCCACCACTGTATGGGCTGAGCATAACTTTGTGTGGTTTATATTAGTACCGGCACTGATATTAGCTTGTTATTATTATTTTATTAAATGTGTTTCTATTTCAACCCATGGGTCTCCTCTCCTTTTCCTGATTCCCCCTTCCTGGGTGGGAAGGGGTCATTGGGTGATAGGACAGTTGGCTAAGCAATGACATACCTCTATAGCCATAGCACCAATATCAGATGTTGAGTTTTCATAGAATATGAAAGCCAGAGAATGCATGTGGTTCATGTAATGTCCTTGCAGTTTTTATGAGGCCGTTCTTTCCTTTTCCTTGCAGACCATTCTACATTTCTGTGGACAAACAGCGACTACCCACAGAATTACCTCTTTTTTTTTAACAAAGTTCATGCTGAATAATCAAAAGGTAATCATATGCACTATGTGCACAGACAGTTAACCTTGGAAAAAATTTTAGTCTACAGTCACCCAAAGCTGCTATACTCTTCAGCTTCAGATTACAGTTTTGCTAAAATAAGTCTACTGTAAATACTCAAATAATGTGTGCAAGTGCCAAGAGCGAGACTGCTGATGTATTACAGTAACAGATCGCTGCCACTGTCAGCCAGTCAATCTGGATTCTTATCCATTTGAAAGTTTCCATGGAAATGAAAGGTAGTGATGCCACTACTGCATTAAAGATTTTTAATTATTTCCAATGCATAGCCATCTTTAGCAATGCTCAGATTATTATGTCTGAATATGCAAATCTACTGCATTTCTGAATGTCAAGGCAAGTCTTTTGGGATCCAGTCTTGCAGAAGGCTGGGGAGGACAAAACTTTTCACTCTCAAGTCTATGAGAAGTTTATCCGGAAAAATAAGACCATGTACTGGTGGTGCTTTCAATTTAGGTTTATCAAGCTGTTGTAGCCCAGATAGGTGGGATCAAAGGTTACAGAAGACTGATGGCAGAATGATCAATAACACCAAGGTGACACTAACGAGAATATGTTCTGCAAGTATGCAGTAGGTCTTTTGTTCCCATGGGTGTCCAAATATAAAGAAGAGGTAATTAATCCCTATATTAACTAGCAATCGTTTACAACACACGGAGAAGCAAAGGGACATCTTGTCAGCAGGAACACATTTGCTGAGAATAATGGACTGTACTGCTGAAGAGCTGGTTGGGATTGCTTGGCTATTCTGCCAGACCACAGAGGGAGGCTTTTTAAAGTTTTGATCTCATTGGAGCACTGTTTTTTCCTCTGGTGTTGTGATGAAAAGCCTCCTTTGGCTGTACCAGCTGCAAAGCTTGATTTGAGGACTGACACGGATCTGAGGTCACACAAAGGAAGCAGGACCAAGCTTTCAACTCTTACGGTCAGTGGGAGGGAATCAGATACCCCTTTCTTGAAGCAGAAGAGGGCTGTTAGTTTGCAGGTTGAAAGATTCAGGTTGAAGGTTTTAAAGTTTTGTCGTGACTAATATGCTTCTGTCTTACCAGAAAAGACATTGTTGAATTTGTAGCATCTGTGTAAGCTCCAGGAATAAAAAGCACATCAGTTTGTTTTAGAAAGTTTGTTTCAGAAGACCAGGAGGAAAAAGTGTTTCTTTCTTCATGCAAAGACGACACATTAAACTGTCCTCTGAACATCAACAACTATCTTATGCATTAACAAATCTAAAATATTAGAAGACAATTCTGAACCCATATTTAATTCCTAAGTATGTGACCAGACTTTAAAGATGTTTAGCCATCTTATTCATGTATCATCTGACCTGAAAAAAATGTGCAGAAGTTCTGGATGGAAGTAGCTCGCACAGCAAAAGAAGTAGTTTTCACATTCAAATAATGCACACATGGTTTTCTGATTTTAAATATTGCTTTATCCAATAATGCAATTCATCACTAAAACTTTACTGAAGTGAATTCACAGCTGACTTCTGTCAGACACTAAAAAGTCTGTACTGCCTCCATTTAATGGCTTTTAAACAGAAGCCTATGGAAAAAAAAAATGTGTGCTGTTTTGCCTTTCCCAGTCCATTTTCCATCACATTGTATATCTTTTTGAGCAACAATTTAGAAAAATATACATTCACAGAAGCTCAGCCAAGAATCCAGTCAAGGTATATGAAAGACGAAGGATAGACAGCCTTCTTCCAAATGCACCTTCCGTCTCGGTATTTCATACATGTGCAAGCGAGAGTCAAAAGCAGGGTATCACTGGCCCTAAAGATAGAATAATTGTACTGCAAAAGGACTTACTTGACTTTCAGGAAACTTTAGAGAGACCTAAAATTAGCTTCTCTGTAACTCATGAATTCTAAAAAGCTCTCAGGAAGAACATAGGTTCTCAGAAGCTGACTGGCTTAGCAGCTTTATAATCTTTTACCTCCTATTGCAACATTTTCCCTTTCCATGTACCCTGTCAGTCCTGGCTTTATGCTCGGCAGGAATCAGACACTCAAGGACAGTTGAATTCTATATATGTAGGCATATGTAATAAGACGCTGTTTACAGAGCACATGCACAACGATCGTTTCTTTGGAGGAAGGTGCCCGTAAACCGGAGTGCATTGGCCAGCCCAGGTGTTCAGCCCTTGATTCCCCATAATATGTATATTCTCATTTACAAATAATCTCAATCAGATTTACATGTCTGAGTATCACTTCATTTGCATCTTGAATATCTTCTCAGTGGAACTGAATTAGCACATCCCAAATCATAGCCCAGTCTTCTACTAGCAAGCTGGTTTCAACTCTCTCCAACTGCAACTAAAGCAATTTTCCTTTACCCAAGGTGCACATCTGGCCTGAGCTTTAAACATTCCTCAAACCATAGTAGTCCAGCAGCACTGAGCAGTGACTTGGTTTATCTGGAATTGTGATAGATCCTGAAAAATTACATTATCTTGAGTGACATCCTACTCTTACAACAACATCAGTGCTACAACAGTCAACAACATAAAAGCTGTATGGAAAATGGTGTGGGCAACTCCCCTTAAATTGGGGTCTGTCCCTCACCTCCATAAAAAAGAACAGTTCTTAAAATGAGATTCCTTTGAGATGTTTGCAAGTATTCAGGATACCAAGATCACCTACTATACAAAATTTGAAGCATATATAATTCTATACTTCCTTTGACAAAGAGTAGTTTAAGATGACAGTAAAAGTAGGGTGAACAAATACATCAAGAGTGTGTGTATGTGACCAAGACAACACAAACTGAAGGATAAAATGAACCTGAAAATTTCAAATTGATTGACTGATTTGAAATGTCTGGCTCGTTTCTACCTGGAATTCCTCCTGACAGCTCCTGCATCATACAACAGCCATGACCCAGAAGTGTCTATTAAGATGCAAACATTTGGGCCTGAGAAGCACTCACAGGACAAAGGCGGCAATTTTACCTGCCGTTGCCACCCATCACAAACGTGCTCAGTTTATCAGAAGCCGCTGGGTACCTGAGAAGAGCTCACTGGCTGATCTAAAGATTGCAATGCAAATGCTGAACACCACAAATCAAATAGCAGTCAGTAAATGGGAGACAATCTTGCGACCTGTTGGGATGAGAAGGATGGAGAACAGCACGTCAGGTCACATCTCTACCACCAGTAGCAGCACCATGAGGAATACGCAGCTCTCTGTATCTAATGGATGCCAAGAAATAAAACAGAGAAAACCAGCTTGAAACACATGTATAGGCAAAAATGAGTACCAGATCCTATCACATAACATGTTTTGTTTAACAGGGAAATGACAATTTTGACAATTACATGTTTCAATTTTGTGGAGAAATAAGAAGCAAGTTCTTGGGTAGGATGCAGAACAGACAGGACAGACGGGGCAGTGAGGCATTTGGACGCCTATCCTTGCCCTTCACACATCAGGTGTCTGAAGTTGTGCGTGATAATGAAAGCAGCCTGCATCGACAGAGTCCACTAACTGATCCTGAAGACTAAGGTTATGCTCCCTCTGAGCAGCCTCCCTGACTGAAAAATCACTTCTGGAAATCTGAGCCCATGTACACATTTTGTGAGTCGGGTAGCATGTACACAGTTTATTGCTCCTAGCAAAATAATCTTGTTCACCCTTAAATGATATATGGTGTGCCACTTAAGATGCTGGTCTTCTTCCACTTGGAAAAATAAAGAGATCACATTACCAATTACTAGCCCTGCTAAATCTTTTTCCACAACACCCTTCTCTCCAGATTCAGACTCCATCAGCAATAACTATTAATTATTGCTACTTTGTTTTCCTCTTCATCACTCTCATACACGTCATCTGCTCGCCAGAAAGCATGAACGTAGAAATGTCTAAAGGAGCACTAAAATCACAGCTTTAAAATGTATGCAACGTTCATTCATATTAAGAGGGGTTCTGGCATACTGAAGAGCTACTTGTAGACTTTGGACACTTCAAATCATAAATGAGCAGGAAAGTTATATAAAACCAGTTAATATTAGATTAAGTGGGAGCAAGAACAGGAAACTATCTGGAAAAGCTCAGAAACTCATTTTAATCAAAGTTACTACTCACTACAATGGAAAGGCAGATTTGGGAAATTAAGGTTCTTGCCAAAAAAAGGCATAAAGGAAGTATCAAGTGATCAGCTACTTTAAAACGGGTCATTATGCACTTTCTGAATTTTTAAAAGAGTAACATGTTTGCAGAACGTTACATACCATATAGCTGAAGCTCCTGCAGCTTCTTTGAATTACATAAACATTTTCATACTTCCTATCTCATTCAAAGAAATAGAAAGAAACTAAAGTTTCCAGAAGTGACCAAACAGGTAAAGATTTTATTTACAGCCTGTGATGAAGAGAGAATGAGCAACAGAATTTAGGCTTTGACGAGTTTGAAAATCAGTAGTGGGGGAAAAAAAAAGAAGAAAGTTCAGAGCCTTTAGCTGGCTTTAGAATGGCAAAGAGCCCCGTAGCTGATTAGAGACGCGATATTAAATCAGCATCTCATATGTAAAATAAGAATAGCAACTCTAGGTTACCTATGGGGTGTCAAGATTAATTAGTGATTGTTTGCGTTGAAGCTGTAAGACACTGTATAAGTGATAAGTATTACTACAAAGAGGAACTTTCAAATCTTGGTAGGTTCAGTATACATAGGAGAAATGACTTTATATTTCTGCTAAATAATTCTCCAGTACTTTTACTTTAGCTATCTTAAAGGCAAGAAGATGACGATAGTTTGCAAGCTATCTATAATAACGTAGTGCAAAGCAGAATAGCCCAAGAAAATATTAATACCTGTTAATGAAGGTAAAGGGCCCTAGTGTCTTACGTTCTCTTAAATGTAATTCATGCCTCTAAGACTTTTTAGCCATGGGAAAAAGGAAAAAGAAAGAGGAGAAAGAATTAGAATTCACATTAATTTCTATCTTTTTAAAAGTCAAATAAAGGAAGTGCTGGAAAAACCTAATGGTGATGTGTCCAGCCCTAACCCCATTTAAGTCAGTCACAAAACTCTACCAACAGCAGCACAAAAGAGTTTCACCCAGTGCATCAAATTGTTTTTTGGCATAACTCTACCGAAGAAGAGTGAGTTATGCTAGATAACTTACAGGTGATTTGGAAAACAGCACGAACACTGAGGTCACAAAGGCAGGTGATAATACTCGTTTGCCCAAGGCAGTAAAAAAGAAAAGCAGCTGCGCAAAGGTGCAGAAAGACCTCTGTCACTGAGAGGCAGATGAAAGGGCTGGAGACATTGAATGTAGATAAAGGCATAGTAGCATACATGAGGAAAAATAATTTTAACTCTATATACACAAAAAAGGTTTCGGACCTGACAGTTAACTGTCTAGAAAAGAGATCTTGCTGTCAGATAGTTCTAGGAAATACCAGTTTTGTGGGAAAAAAAAGAGTTATGAACTGTTAGAACAGGAAAAAGAACCAGAGACCATTGCATGCTCCGATACCACCTTGTAGATCCCCTGACTCCTGATTACTTTGCTACTGTTGCAGTCCAACCCCTCCACTAAAACATATAAAGGAAATAAACCAACACAAAAGAGCAATAAAGATGGTAAGAGACATGGATCTCTATAAGGAACTAACAGAACCTCTCAGTCTAGAAAAATCAAACTCTGAAGCTAGTGATAAAGGTGTAAAAAACTCCAAGAATCATGAGGTGTATGCACAGAGATCAGAGATTCATGGATAAATTCAGTACAGTGACTGGTGGCACCAAAATGAATTTAGCAGGTAAGCAGATAGCAGCAGATGCTGCTTCACACTCCCCATAACCAGGCAGTGGCATGTATTTCCATAGGGTGTCATGGGAACAAAACCCAATGTGTCCATACTTGTTTAAAGAGTAATAACAAAAAAAGTTCACCGAGGGAGATTACTGAAAGATATTAACTTCTTGCTCAGGAATCACCAAGTTACATGGTTGCCTTCTTTTATACTCCTCCCTGACCTGTTGCTACTGGCCACTACCCCCATGGCTCTCGCTGCGCAGACTCTTTTCACGCAGCTCCTACATCTTGCAGAGTTGCTTATGCATGTGTAACAGGGAGACAGAGGCTTATGGTGCAGCACATGTGCTGGTCCGCCCCAACCCAGACACCAGGCCGACGCCAGTGTGTGTGGGCAGCGCTGGCTCGCTTTGAGGAAAAGAGGGGAAATAACCCAGAGATCTGTCAGTGACAACCTGGCAGAAATGGGGATGGTCGAGGCAGCAGGGGAATTTAGGGATACAGGCCAAGGACATCAGAGGATCCTCTAGTGGGAGGACGAAGGATTCAAACCATCCACCATTGGCACTTGGAGCATGACTTGCTGGCAAAGGGCACAAACACCTCCATCAGCACGTGCAGGGCCATCTCAGGGCAGCCCAAGGCAGCAAACTGCCCCACTGCTGCTCTCAGGATGTGAGGAGGCAGCAGCAGGTAAGCATGGACATCGGTGAGAACCTGGTGGCCCTTCTTGGTACAGCTGCCAGGGGCTGGGGGGAGCATTTGGGGGGGGACATTTGGGATGCATATGCCCGTACCACTACATGATGGTGCTTCTGAGAGGCTGTTACCTGTTTCTCTTCCTGTGGTGGTGACAGCTGGCAAAGCAGCAGGAGAAAGGCTGGTAGGCAGGGCTTCTCATCCAGTGCATAGGTATGCTTGGCACCAAGCTCATAGGTAGGATATTCTAGAAGAACGCTGAATAAAGCCAAAGAAAAGCAGGTTCAGTGAGGTAAAGCAAGCACCAGTTCCTTGGGCTGCCACAAGCAGGGCTGGTAGGAACAAGCTGCTAGAAAGGGAAGATTGGAGATCTTCCTATTAGGGCTTCCTATTCTGCCTAGCCCTGTTAATTAACTCACAGACAGAAATCACTTTGACATGAATGCGGTTCCCAATACAGTGCTAAACACAGACAGCATACACAGTAAAACAGCAGAAACATGGCAGGATGCTCAGGTTTAGAACCACAAGTCTATCAAAAGTGGATCATTAACCGTAGCACCTCAAAGCCTTTTCACAAGCTATCATAGTTTAAAGCTGGGCTGGCTATTACACAAACAACAGATGCTCTTTGGTAACTCCCTCCCTTCCCAAAATGGAGGGGAAAGAGAAAAGGGAAAGAAACTTATGGGTTGGAAAAGTTAAAGACAGCTTTAATCTAAATACAAGAATTGTATATTATAATAATGGGAAAATATGCACAAACCTGATATCAAGCTCCCCCCACCACCAATGACAATTATGTCACCTGGACACTGTGGGGCACACCCTGGGAAAGTCCTAGACTGTACTCAGCAGCAGGCAGGAGCTGGATTCAGGATGAAAAGCAAATAATCAGGTAGAGGCCTCCCTAGATCCTTAAGCAAGGAGCTGGGTAGAGTTGGAGAGCAAAGACCCTACAACATCACCAGGACCTCCTGATAGCCCCGTACTGGGCTTAAATAGGCTCCTGGGCCATGGGTGTGGGTGGAAGCACCAGGTGAGGCTGCTTAGGGCCGTTAGAGCCCATCATCAGCCCATAAAGGGAGAGGGAGTGACCCTTGTGATCCCTTACCCTTGTTCTGAGCATGATGTGTATGGGATGGAGTACTGCATTGGGGTCAAACCAGGACACAAGCTAACACACAAAAATTAGGAGAACCTATCTTTAAAATAATAACAAATTCATTTTGTTCCAAAATTCTTATTGTTTTTCTTCCTTTTACAGAGCACCTGAGAAACTTCAGTGAAAAGCTGAATAAAGATGTGCCTAAAACCAGCAGACCTGGGGGCTTTGTGCATTACTGCAAAGGAGAGAGGGGAAAGTCTGTTCTTGAGAGACCCTTCTGTGGTCCTACAGGGTAGCGTCCTCTGACCTCGGGTATTATGCCAAAATAAAATCTCTTTTTTTTTTTTTCACACATGAAGTCTTTTCTTTTTTTCTCTTTTTTTTTTGGTTAAGGACCTAACAGAGATGGTACACTTTTCAGACTCGAGTATCGTTTTAACTTACTTCTTTACAAATACAGCTTTACTGTTTCTACCTTGAACAATCCAATCACAGTACCTGCAAGAAAAGCCTTGGTTTAGGAATGAACAGAAATCCATAAATATCCACATATATCCTGCTAGTTCACTTATTGCCTGCTTTGTATCTGGACCAGTTATCTAAAAATATTAATGAAAAATTGGTCTGGATGTACATTGTGCTGGAGTACAACAGCATTATTTTCAAACTGATGTTTTGCTTCGTTTGGTTTTTCCTGCTGAGAGGATGTCCTGGTTTTGGGAAGGCAATCTGCTTTCAGCCGCTGCTCGCCTCAGAGGAGGTACGGTAAGGTGGCTAGGAAGGAATGTCCTTGGGTGCTTGCAGCTGCGAATGGGAATCGCCAGCGTGTGGTGAAGCACAAAATGGAGAGGGAGCATCGCAAGTGAATTTCTGGCTTCCTTCTGTCTAATTGTGTTTTAGTGGTTTGACCACTAGTTATCTTGCCCATCAACTGCCCTCCGTGGCAAAACAGGCCTCGTGAGTCAGGCACGTCATCTCAGCAGGATATGGTTGTTTATAAAACTGAAATACATAATTTAATAACGCTTCAGGCCAGCTCCTCAGCTGATGTAAACATGCATAGTCTCACTGAAGTCAGTCAATCTATTCTGATTGGGTTTGGGTGAGGAGCTGTCTATCTGTTCATAAACATCACAGAAAAGAGTCTTTATTTATGCACTATTGCAAGGGCAGGAAAATCCCACGCTCCCACTGAGGTGTCTTGCTGCATGCCAGAGTTTCTCAGAGCTCTGAGCTAATTTGAGGAAACATGATTAGAGAGAGTGTCATAGCTGCAAAAGGATCGGTAATTCATCACCTGCAAAACAAGGGTAGCCAAGACTGAAAAATGCATGAGCTCTTCTGAGTTTTTTGAGCCACTGGAGCAGTGGATCATAGCAGCATGTATCCCAGATCTCCTCCCTCTCTCCTTCCCAGGTTAGTGGCAGCAGACTGTGAGCACAGCTCTTTCTCTGCAGGGATTCTGCATCCTTTATTCATCCTTCACGCATCCTTCACACAATAGCACAGTGTTTCCAGCAGTCTTACTGACACCCATTTAGAGCATTTTAACATCAAGGTCAGCGTCCTGGGAAGTGGACGTGCTGGTGTCTAAAATCCTTGTGCAGGAAGCATCTTGGACCCAGATCTCCATCTTTCTGATTTGGTAATCCCTAGCTCCAGTCTCACGCCAGAAGCCTTTGAGGGCTACTAACCAACTAAGCCAATCCAGCAAGCGCAGTTGGGCCCTACCTACTGGAATGAGCTCTGCAGGGACAACGGTAAAGTGCTGTGCCTGGAAAGCAACTTGCTTGCACACACACGTGGTGCTGGGATTCAGTCTGGTCGGGACCGCTGAGATAATGCCAAGAAGCAAACCCAGGCACTTGAGCAACAGTAGGTGAAGAAGCGAGTCCCTCCTCAGACCCCGAAATGCTCCTGATACCAGCTGAGCAAAGAGACTTCAGCACAGCAACTGAGGCTTTGGTCTCAAAATCCATTTTTGTAGTTTTTTGACAGTCATTTTTCACAATGGAAATTATTAGTAGTTTAGGCCTGAATCATTACATATGTTTAGATGTCCAGCTCCGGAAATTTTTCTGACCTGAATCTAGATTTGAACCACATACTTTGTTATATTCCACAAAGATTTCTAGGCATTTTTAACTTGGTTTTCGTTGCTAAGATAACAGCAGGGCTGAAAGACTACACTGAGAACACTTTCTGAGCAGGTACTTCAGAATCAGATAATGCCACATCAGCTGCAATTGCTATAAGAAAGAGACCTTGGAAAGGAGTTATTAAATGAGAACAAGCACACCTGTGACATCATTTTTTTGTATATGGGGCTTTTTTTTAAACAATATTGGTCTTTCATCCTTGAAAAAAAAAAGCTTATGAATGAGTGGAAATCAAGGAGAAAGTGGGCTGCAGAAAATACTATGTGCTCTCATGCTGTCTTCTTGGACTTACCAAAGTACAGCAGGCTGTACCATCAATCGATGGGATCGCTCTGATGGCACGCCCTGGTGCGTGCCATGCCTGGCAGATGTTCTGAGGACCATCTGATTCTCTCCCAGCATTGTGTACTGCTCAACAGATCTGTTTGTGAAAGCTCAAGGCTCAGTCTATTACATTTTTAAACCCGAAAATATCTTCTTACACGTGGCATGCACAAAAGGCACTGTGAGAGAAAACCTGGGAAATAGTCAATGAGAAAAGTTCTCAAGACAAAAGCCCCATAACTCAACAACATTGTCTGCCCCACGCAAGACCCTCCAAGCCCTGGAAATGTAGAGGCAAGAATTTGAAGGGAAAATAAGAAGGGTGCATATTCCTTGATGACCATAGAAGCGATCACTTTCTCAGGCTGGATATCCATGGTAGATGATGCAGTGATGAGAAAAACTCATCCTGTTTAAAGAAAAGTGACTGGGATAGCTTGTGAACATAAGGTGGCAATTGTAAGCACTGAGCTTGTTAGTGGGTAAGGAGTCTATTCTTTTTTCTTGTGGAGTAAGTTTTGAAGACCTTTTGTCAGAGAAAACTTTCACTAACATAGAAACATAGAATCATAGAAAGGCAGGGGTTGGAAGGGACCTCTGGAGATCATCTAGTCCAACCCCCCTGCTAAAGCAGGTTAGCCTAGAGCAGGTTGCACAGGAATGCATCCAGGCGGGTTTTGAATATCTCCAGAGAAGGAGACTCCACAACCTCTCTGGGCAGCCTGTTCCAGTGCTCTGTCACCCTCACAGTAAAGAAGTTCCTCCTC
>VZSC01016791.1:114077-155400 GCA_013398225.1 Steatornis caripensis | reverse complement strand
CAGCTTTGTATCGTCAGCAAACTTGCTGAGGGTACACTCTGTCCCTTCATCCAGGTCACTGATGAATACGTTGGACAGGGCTGGACCCAGCACCTACCCCTGGGGAACACCGCTGGTCACAGGCCTCCAACCAGACTCTGCACCACCGATCACAACCCTCTGCACTCTGCCATTCAGCCAGTTCTCGACCCAGCTTGCTGTCCATTCATCTAACCCACACATCCTAAGCTTACCTATGAGGATGTTGTGGGAGACAGTTTCACAAGCCTTGCTGAAGTCGAGGTAGACAACACCCACTGCTCTCTCCTCATCTACCCAGCCAGTCATGCCATCATAGAAGGCTATCAGATTGGTCAAGCAGGATTTCCTCTTCGTAAATCCATGGTACTACTCCCGATAGCCTTCTTTTCTGCCACATACTTAGAGATGACATCCAGAATGAGCTGTTCCATCACCTTTCCAGGGATGGAGGTGAGGCTGACTGCCCTGTAGTTTTCTGGGTCCTACTTCTTGCCCTTTTTGAAGATTGGAGTGACGCTGGCTTTCCTCCAATCCTCAGGCACCTCTGCTGTTCTCCATGACCTTTCAAAGACAATGGAGAGTGGTTTGGTAATAACATCTGCCAGTTCCCTCAGCACTCCTGGGTGCATCCCATCAGGGCCCATGGATTTGTGGGTGTCCAGTTTGCCTAAATGATCTCTAATCCAATACCCTTGACCAAGGGAAAGTCTTCCTTTCTCCAGACTTTCTTTCTTGCCTCCAGGTTCTGGGAATCCTGAAGGTCAGCCTTAGAAGTAAAGACTGAAGCGAAGAAGGTGTTCAGTAACTCTGCCTTCTCTGTATCCTCCATCACCAGGGTACCCGCCTCATTTAGCAGCAGGCTCACATTTTACCTAGTCTTCCTTTTGCTCCTGATGTGCTTGAAGAAGCCCTTCCTGTTGTCCTTGACATCTCTTGCCAGATTTAATTCCAAGTGGGCCTTAGCCTTCCTTGTTGCACCCCTGCATGCTCTGACAATTTGCTATATTCCTCTCAAGTGGCCAGTCCTTTTTTCTACATTCTGTAAACTTCCATCTTCCCTTTTGAGTTTTTCTAGAAGCTCCTTGCTCACCCATGCAGGTCTCTTGCCTCCTTTGCTTGATTTCTTACTCATAGGGATGCACCCTTCTTGAGCTTGAAGGAGGTGATAATATAATACTTGAATATTAACCAGCTCTTTTGGACCTCCCTATCTTCTAAAGCTCGAACCCATGGGATTTTTCCAAGTACTTCTTTGAAAAGGCCAAAGTTAGCTCTCCTGAAGTCCAGGGTTGTAATCCTCCTTGTTGCCCTGATCCTGAACTCCACCACCTCATAGTCACTGCAGCCAAGGCTGCCTCCAACCTTAATGTCCCCAACCAGTCCTTCGTTGCTTGCTAGTAGCACTTCCAGCAGCAGGCCAGCTGTGAACTTACCTACTAATCAGCGCAGGAAGGGGCAAATGACTTACTTTTAATATACTGAAATGCAAGGATTTTGTGGCAGTATTCCCCAAATAAATTAGTTACTTTAAACATACTGATAATTTTTGCTTCCAAAGTGACCCTTGCGTATACAGCATAGCTGAAGGAAAAGGAGAGAAAAATAACCTGCACCACAGATTGAACAAAAGCTCTGGAGATTCACTGCACAGCTTCTACTGTATAGCGTCCTTTAGCAGCAAAGCTGGCTTAAATTATTCTTTATTACCTTTTCAGCTTGGTCCTGCATCTGTATTGCTCCTAGACTGCAACCCCCTCACTGAGTTAATGCAACTTTTAGGGGCACGGACTGAAATCTTCCAGGTTACAAAAACCCTCAAGGGAGAGGTAAAAAAGGCAACAAGAAAACTGGTGCAAAAATTTAATTTAGTGACTGTTCCTCTGTTATGACTCGCAATTCTTCTGGAAAATGCTTTGTGATCTACTGATAGCTATCGTGTTAAGTATTCTGCTAGTGAAAGATTATCCTTGAGATCCACATTCTGTGCGAATAGGCTCTTGTAAATGACTCAAGAGTAGCATGACTCTGCTACATAAGTATTAGTTTCCCCATCTGTGCACGGGGAAAAAGAGGAAATTAGGCAAGTCGTTGAAGGCCACAGTGGGAAGCGGTGTCAGGTTTAAGTTTTGAACTCCAGAAGGCTCCGAATAACACATTTGTCTTCAGAAGGTAAGCCTGCGTTTCTGCCAATTTATTTGGAAGTCCTGGAATTTCTATCAGTCACTCGGCTCAGTCCTCCATTCACCTTCTCTTTAAACAGCTTTAGATTATGTACTTTGTGCCTGCCTGACTGTTTTCCTTCCCTGTAATGAGATGTAGAGACACTACTGAAACTTGCAAGCTCCTTCTCAGAAGAAAAACAGCTTGCAGAAGTTTGAAACATGAGTGAAATGTTTAGCAAGGCCCAAATCATTACCTCTGCAACTAAAAGTCTAAAGGGCAAGGTTATTATCTGTATATTGTGAAACATTTTCATATATATTTAATGGACTTTGTCAATTTGACTAAGTAAGTGTCAGATAATTATGGCCAGCCATACAAAAATGTTGCCCCTATATATAACTTCAGTGATTTTTTTAGCAAGTTGAATGCTGAAGAATTAGGCAATACAGAACAATTTTTTTTCCCCTGTGATTACCCTGTCTTTCACTACACCTTTACCACAACCTCATACGGTGTCGAAGGATGCTTTATTATTTCATCTGTTTTCTGCCACATACTGAACCTTGGCTTACTTAAAATGCCTCCTTTCTGGAAGCGGGAGGAGAAAAGGGGCTGCTGGAGGTTTTATAAAGATCCAGGTTGACAGGCTAGACACAGGAAAAATGGCACCTGACTGCTAAGATTTAAACCACGGCAGTCTAGAGGGAGGCCATTTCAGAGAAAAAAAAAGCGACACGCAGCATAAACATGAAACCTGCGCAATGCAGTAAGTGACAGATAGCAGTGTCAGCCTCATTCCGCATGACAGGAACAAATCCTGCCACGAGGACTTTCCATGGGCTTGTAGCAGCCACATCTGTGCCCATGTCTGATGGAAAGGAAGACTTTGCTTGCTGAGACTGCTACCCATTTTGTTTTTCCAGGGTGACCTCCACGGCACTGATGGTTCCAGAGTGAGCTTGAAACACTAGTTTTGATACAAAGACCTGTATAGTTAAATGACATACCACAAAAGAAGATAATTTATAAGTGTATAATACTAGAGAGGATTATGGATCACTATTCTTCAACAGGAAATTCATGGATATACTTTCCTGACATATCGATTTGGAGCCCATGCCTTCAGATGACTTTTCTCCTCCCTGTTTTTTCTCCAAGCCTGGATGTCCTTTAAAGGAAGCCATAATAAAGCTAATTTCTATCATCACCAAGGGCACTGCAGATGAAAAATGAGCATACAAGTTGAAATGAACATAAATATTAGATGCTAAAATATATCACTGTTCAGAATGCAGTAGGGACTGAGCATTGTGCAGTCCTGCATATATTCTGCAGCTTGTGACAAAGTCATTTCTGTTTCTTTCAGCAAGATAAATGGGTCACAGAATTCAACTATATAATCAGTTAACAAGTATAGGGTACAAATCTCAATGAGAAAGTAACATTTTCTCTTGCTAGATCAATCTTTATGGAACCAAATTATCCATAAGAACTTCCAAACTATGAAATGCAAAATGAGCTGCATCTAACATCAGAATTAGAATTTAGAAAAAAAGCCCACAAAATTCTGTTACCAAAAAAGGAAAGAAAAGGAAAGATGAAATTTAAGAGATTTATTTTCATCATGATTCAGGATCTATAACATGAAGTGGAGCCGTATCAAGCTGTTATTTAGTACCTCTGAATCTGGAGAGTTTTACAATTGCTCTCAATTTTGAAATGATGGCTATCAGGATTTTGTTGCTTTGGATCTAAAAATAAGGCCTTCTCTTAATATTAATTTCAATTAACATTTAAGTCTGGCTATGGCACTGTGTATGGGATTGGGTTCAAAAAAAAAAGATTGAGCTGCAATGTACATGTTTTGCTAAGGAAGATGTATATGAATTATCTAAGAGAAAAAAATGTGCTTTAGTCTATCTAATCCTACTCTCTGCTACAAGTATTCTTCTATGTTAATATGTTCATAACATGATTTGGAAAAACCACTGAAGAACTTCAAAAGAACATCTGAGAACATTATGGCACATAAATGGACTATATTAGTTTTTCACACCTAAATTTACTTAAATGTTTTCTGTGGTATAACAACATAAGAAAGAAAGTTTGGAATAAGGATACCAATAGCAAAAGTTCCCTGTTTTCAAACTCACTATAGTATGAAGAATATTTACATACTTTTTTTAAAATTCGTTTAAGTATAGTTACTCTGGAAGATGTTAACATATAAGAGAAAATACAATGATAAATATGTTTAGGAGGAAGAAGAGAGAATTTGCAGTATCATTTTCTTTATGATTTGTTTCACTGATTTCACTATCACCGGAAAGTTTTAAAAAACAAAGGGGAGTTGAAGATCTGTGCTAGCATCCTCAGATTATCCCAAGAAAAAATGGAGGGAGGTAACACACTTAGATGAGTGGTCACGAAGTTCAGCATGACTAGTGATGGGTCTAGGAAGGGCCTTAATGCAGCCTTTTTGGATGTATCTGGACTCAGAAATATGGTGAGTGCCCAAGTGCTTAGGTCTCAGTGGTTTCTGTCTGAATCATTTGGTACATGAATACATTTAAGAAATCTGGTCTTTTGAATGAGGCAACCAAGCTCCGCCACTGTTTCCCATGCTGGATAGTACTTCACATATTTTGGTAGTAGAGATGATTACCAGAGTAAAGAGGATAACTTAGGAAGAACAGTCATAGTAATGTGAAAAAAGGTGCAGATTCTGGCCCATATTCATAGTTTTTAAATGGACTGCATGACACATTGAGATCAAATCGGAGCTGAGAAACCTTCACCCAAAACTTGCTGCCATGTGCAGTCTTGCTTGTGTAGATAATGACTGCAGGCTCAGACCCTGCCAGCACAGTGCATTCTGCCAGACCCAAAATTCTTTAAAAATTAGAAGCCTAATTGAGTAGAAATTGAGCAAAATGTTTTTAACCTCTCTAGTTTGTAAAAGATTTTCTGAATCAAATCATCTAACCCTGCTCTCCAGGTAGGATGAGCTGTAACAAGAATGGAATCGTTTGTTTTGTAGATTATTACATTACAAGAGCTAAATGGAAACCCATAAACTGGTAGCCCGTAAGTGAATTTAAATGGAATGTTGTACAGAAGGTAAATTGTATGTTGCTGTTTGACTTCGTACAGCAAGAATTTAATGACATGAAAAAGCACTCTAAATCACAGTTGAATGGAAGAAATACATTTTGCCATAACAAGTTGTATTCACAACACGTATAGCAAGAAGGTCTTGGAAACATATGCCGCAGCAATGGCAGATGCCATAAAACCTTCCTTATTGCTATTCACCTATAAGCAAAAATCAGCCAGCCTCCTTGAAATAAAGGAGTATTTAGAAATCATCATTCGTCACTAATCCTCATCAACCCAGATGACTAATAACTGAGGTTATGTCTAACCATGTCCAAGGTACAATTACTTGTAAGGTCTTGAGCTGTAATAGCGTCTTGCTCTTCAAATAATCTAATAGAATGGCAATTTAAATTGGGTTTGGGTGTGAAAAGAGCTCCAGTCACAGCAATGGTGACCTCTTTGCAGGCACAGATAGGAAACAAATGAGTGCGCTCATACTTCTGAATCCAAAGTCTCAGCAGCAGTCTCTGAGCATCAGCCAGATGGGGCTGCAAGAGTATGTAGAGAAGTTCCTAAGGAGCTCTGGTGCCTGTTTCCTGAGGGTTCCCATTGAGCCACGCTAGACTCATCAGGCCCCATAGCGGTGGCATCTCTCAAGAGATTGCAGACATCAACTCACACTGACACTGGGATACCCCAGCAGCTGGTTCCTGACACGAACACAACAGCACAGAAACCCACTACTTTTACACCTTCGTTCAACAATGCTTCCTTCACCCTTCCCCGTTACTGGAGTAACATGAAGAATTTACCATTCCTGCTCTACATTTCTGGATGTTTTCCAGCTTGCATTGTCAAAGCAGGAACTCAACAGCGAGGAAGGCTGTTTGCACAAATAATGATTAAAAAGTCCAGATCAAGCTGCACTGCAGGTTTTATATAGACACTGCAGGTCACTCACTCAATGTCTGTCAGGGGTTTGGAGATGTGACTAAGATGATATAGAGGATGCAAGAGGAAGGTCACTACCTATGGCCATATGTCCCTATAAAAAACCCCAAGAATCCAAAAGTGAAATGTGTGAGAGGCGACATCATTAGGGTTGTAACTGAATTATAGTTGTGGGTAAGAGAAGAGAGAGAAGACCTTAGGACAGAGGTAGTTTGCATACAACATGAATACTGAAACCGAATGTTTTCCTGTTGATGTTACTCACATACTCACCACACTGGTTTCCTCCAAGAACCTGAACCTTCTCAAGTAAAAATTTATCAGTATTGACTGATAAGTGGCTCTAGGTAATAAGCACCTGCATTTTTGAAGACCAGGCCTTGGACTACATTTTCAGATAATTCAATCTCTATGTAACATCAATTAAATGCATAGATTACAGAAGGTACCTGTGCAGTCCAAGGTATGACTAAGCCCACAGCAAGGTGCCATCTGAGAAAAATTGTCTTCTGAGAATGCAAGCAGAGGAGCACACAGCAAATACACAGATTTCACAGGAGCGCAGGTTTTCAGAGTTCTCATTCGTAACTGACTATCAAGAGCTCTTAGTTTCGAAGAGTTAAGATTTTTACCAAAACTTTAACAAAGACTGGAAATTAACTATTCATATTCTGCTGTGTGTATAGGTATATCCATATTACCTACACAAACGCCTGCAGCTTCTTATGCAAGTAATACACAAATTAATTTAGCATTGTTGGGATTTGCAATAATTTGTTTGTACTCCTAAATGGAGTGAGGCATAGAAGAATCATAACACACTCCTCACGCCTGCAACAACACATCAGTGTGATAATGTCACTCGTTCACATACACATTAATAGGTTGATATATTCCTAAGTTAAGAACTCACTTTCTAGAGATGAAAATTCACATATATCTAAAATTTTAGTTTGTGTACATGTTTCTTATTATTATCTTTATATTGAGGACATCCACCCACTATATGTTACACAGTTTTATTATGTTCATATAAAAATATTTTTATCTGTCTATTTTCAATCTGCCACTAAAAGACTCACAGTTCTACTTATGAGACTCACATAGAACAAAAGGAAAATCAGTTATTAGATTATTATATTCAGGACCTCACAAAGAGAAATTCTTTAGGAGAAAATAATTTGGTTGACTTTTTAAAGCTTGACTTAACTCTTTTTTTACAGTAGCATTCTGAAAAATGTATAGGTTCACTGCATTTCAGAAACCAACTAGTTTTCTAACCAACCACCTCAGACAAGGTAAACACATACATACATTATTATTTACAATCCAGTACTCTTAAAAACACCAATCTCGATGAGTCCTTCACTCTGCACTTTGTATCTGAGTAGGAATAGTTCATCAACAGAAGAGTGACCGATATAAATAAGCAAGACAGAGAAAATTGTGCCTAGAAAGAGCTTCTGTCCTCTTTGTCTTGAATCAATGAGAACTGAGAAATAAAGAACTGGACACAATAAAAGACTTAGCATTGCAAGGAGGGGTTACACAAAGCATTTACCTCTCAGTCCAAAACTGCAATTCAAAACCAGACACCCTTCAACCTGAAGGGACTTATGCTCTCCTTAACCTTGAATCCCCTAAGCACTGAGGCTCGCACCTGCGTACCCGTGGACCCCAGCTGGACAAAGGCACCTCTCTGCAATCCTGTGTGAAGCTCCATACTGACAGAAGCAGTACTTACCCACCACTGAAGTGGTTTTCCTTCATCCCCTCCCTAGCAGCTCTCCCTGTTTGCAGTTCAGCTGGTTGGGACCCAACTCCAAGCTGTCCCATTCCTCCTACACTTTTTTCGGGGAGCTGAGGCATTTGGTATACAATTCCTTTCTCAGAGGCCAGGACTTGAAAATTTAAATGTTGAAGATTTGACAGTCAAGTCAAGTTGGTTTTAATCCTTAAAACAAAACCCTGTGATGGTTGCGATCTCCTAACTCCTAATATGATCTTTCATGAGTAACTTCTTCCTAATACAACCTTCTTTTATCTCAGCTCATTTCAAGCCTATTTTTTCACTGATAACTTCTGGAGGGATTAGTTTTTAGGAAGAGAGACACTTAAAATATTTTTTTAATAGCAACATTATTTTTCAAGTTTTTTTCTGCTCACCTCCCTCCAGCTCCGTGTGTCGTTCTGAGCAAAAAATAGAAGGACAAAGATGGAATCCATTCATAATTTAATTTAGGTAATAAATCATTTTACCACAGTTAAACGGTGAGAACGCGCAGGGGGAGAAAGGCAGCACAGTCCTATTTTAATCAAATAATAGCTCCCTGCCAGGGTTCAGAAACAATGTGCACATCAGAGTCTTGTTCCCAGCTCTTCTGCATTACTGGTAGCCTCCTATGTCAGGGTTTGTGTGCATGGCTACAGTACATGGAGAAATAATTTGCTCTGGTAGCATCTGCTCTGAGCATGGCAGTCGCAGAAGGTGAGAGTGTCATCGACAGGAGAGGAGAGACACATGGCCAAGGACAGGACTGAAGCTGAAAAGCGAACTCATGTCCTTGGCAGTGCGAAGAGTGATTTCCCAGAGGACAGGTACTGCAGCATGATAAAAATAACAGTTTCATGAAGGATCCTTAAAGTAGGCAAAAGATTATCAGCAAGAAAAAAAAAAAAAACGAGGGGAACTTTCCTGGGTAGAAAACAAGATGGAAATTATACGTGTGGTAGGAAGACTAGTTCTGAATTCAGTACGTGACAGCAGATGGCTCCCTGTTGCCCGGTGTGTTTTGAGGCAGATACAGCATGATTTTACCTGCTGCTCTAAGCTTGCTCTGAGGACATCTACCCACTTGCAGGATTCACACGGCTCTGCTTGTCCTTCAGGCATAAAATGATATGCATGCTATTCAGAGATCAGATGTTGCTGAAATCTGATGAATTAATAGTTTAATTCTGCCAAACTACCCTTGGAGAGACTTCCATTTCATGGAGGAATTTAAAAGAGGTTTGGTGCTTCTGAAATATTTTGTTTGGTTCAGAAAAAAAACACTTGTTTTTAAACATCCTCTGCTGTACCAGGACACTTAGCAGCTTCTCCAGTGCGTCCTCACCTTCTGCCCAGAAATCATGTGGCTCCCAAACTTTAATGCTTTTGATTTCTTTATATTGAATTTTTGGCTTTCTCTCAGCACTGCTGCGTGCTGAAACAACAGTCATTTTGAACTAAATATTACTGCAGTTCATTATGGATAAGCACACTGTGTTCTCTCTTGTTTTCCTTAAAGCAAACTAAAATATTAAAAATTAATTTAAATTGAAATACATATTTGCTTTTCACTCTTCAAGGATAAAAACTCAATAAATTGATTTGTTTTGGGGTGCAATATGTGTCTGAACCACGGTTGATTTTCCATGCAAAGAAGACTCATTAAAATGTCTAGGCAGATTTAACTTGAAAAGTAGTACTTCAAAGCTTTCTGAAAAAGTACCTAATTTATGTCATTGCTCTTCTGCTTCCCAGAGAAGTAGATGAGTGTGTAAAGAGAGAAACTGTTAAAAAACCCAAACCAAAACACGGTCTAGAGCACAGGCTTCCAGAATACAGGCAACAGAACACTTGTAGCCTGTAGAGCCATACACGCAGCCTGCAGAATTACTTTACCGAGGTACTTGTGCTCCTGGACATCAGTAATGCAACAGGTATAAACCACAGCTCTGCGTCCACCTGCGAAGCAGCCCTTCCTCAGCAAGCTCTGAGAATAGGGGCTGAGGCAGAACTGACAGCTGTTCTTGAAAACCACAGGTTACTTTTTATGATGTTCAGCGCACCATGGGAAGAGAGAGTGGAACGACTGAGTCAAAGCACCAATTTTTCCCGAGTGACTTACCAGATCTGTGAGGCGTACAACAGCTATCTTAGCCAAATACGGGGTATTTCTGCAATTCACATATATGTGCTGTAATCATACTTCTCACCTGTCAAGGTTAGTTCTAACTAAAATAGTCCTAACAAACTCAGACATGTGGCAGCGATAGCTCGTAACAGTACATCAAAATGGAAAATGGGGGCCTGATTTTCCTAGCTATTGGACAGTTATTAATGTCTTTTTATATTTATATAGTATTTAATATAAGCCCACTATGATCCCAGAGTCAAGCGTGATTGATCATTATGAATTATGTATTAATAATGATTAATTGCAATGATTAACTGCTGCTGCTCAAGTCAGTGACAACTATGGTTGTCATTGCTATGTTAATTTGCAACACTGTAAAAACGATGATGAACTAAATTGACTTCATTTACTTTAACATAATCTATACTCTGTTTTAATTATTATAAAGTCTGTTCAAACAGTTCTATAAATACCTTGTTGGAAATCATGTCAGCCGCCATTCTCCCCATTCCTATATTATTAGTAGAGCTTGTTTAAGGCAAGGTCAAAACATGTGTCTTTCTAAGATAATTTACACACAACAATATATTATCCTTTTTTCCTATTATATAGGAGTTGAAAAGGGAACAAAGCTCAATTCAAAAACCATGAATAGATCCAGCACCAGGAATTACTTTTATTACCAGACTGGATGAGAACTACCCATGCATTCGACCCAGAGGGAATGCAACGACTCCTTTAAAAGCCAGATGCTACGGGAAACAAACTGGTTACCAAAAACCTGAAGTTCTCACTCTGGTAGACGGTAGCCATTTGGACAAACAAAAATCATGCATCTGCCCTGTGTTTGTTGAAGGTTTCAGAAGGCTGTGGGGCATCAAGGAAAGGGGATGTGCACACAGATGTAGAGTGCTCAGGAACAAGGAGGACTGGTGGTGGGAGGTTAGAGTGACAAACCTCAGCAATGCCACAAAACATGGGACAAATGGCACAGAAGGATGACTTCGGGGATCAAACCACTGTTGTCAGCATGAAGTAGTACATGCATCATACTATGAATTAGTAATGCCCGAGAAGTGGCTATCAAATTGAGCATTTGGTGTCTTCTGTGAGACTGAGCAGTTGTACTGAAACTACTGTCACGGTTTAAAGCTGGGCTGGCTATTAAACAAATGACACAGGCTCTTTCTTAACTCCCTCCCTCCCCAAAATGTTGGGGGGGGAAGAGAAAAGGCAAAGAGACTTATGGGTTGGAAAAGTCAAAAGAGCTTTAATCTAACTACAATAATCATGTATTATCATAATAGGAAAAATAATAATGAAATACACACAAATATACAAATATGTACAAAACCAGTGTCGAGGTCCCCGCCACCAATGACGACTATGTCACCTGGCTGCTGCGGGGCACGCCCCGAGGAAGTCCCGGACTGTACTCAGCAGCAGGCAGGAGCTGGATTCATGAATGCACGGATCAGGATTGAAGAAGGCAGAAGAATCAGACAGAGTCCTCCTCAGACACCAGCCACAGAAGAAGAGAGAGTGACCCTCGTGATCCCTCAGCTTTATACTGAGTATGACGCATATGGGATGGAATACTCCCTTTGGTCAGGTTTGGGTCACCTGTCTGACCCGCTCCTCCCCACCGCAGGGTTGCAGGTCTGACCCCTTCTCTGCTCTTTCAGTGCCGGTGCATAAGGAAGTTAGCAGAAGCAAGCATCGACCTTGGTCTCCGTAGCGATAACTATAAGCCACTGTCTGGAAACACATGCAGTTAATTTCAGAGAGTGCAGCTTCTCAGAAGAGACTTAACTACAAAGTAAAGTTACTAAAAGAAAATTGGTTCTGTCCTGGCCCAAACCAGGACAACTACTTTGACATACAATGAGCAATCCTAGTGACAAGGATAACAGGATGAAGAAGATGAGACCCTTAAGTGAAGAGCTCATCAGGACTGGTGCGGACAACAGAAAACATGAAATTTTGCTGGAACATCTTGCATAAGTGGCCTACCCACGTAAGTAAGGGTTTGTATGGCTTGTACAGCTCGTACAGCTCAGAATAAACCAGGGATATCTGAAATGGACAAAAGGCGTAGAGTGTTCAACCTGCTGCAGCACTCCCATGTGTTGGCTTTCTGCCAAGTCCTGCGTTACCTTCCACCCTTTCTTGCTGGTTTTCTTTTGGACAGTACTGACGACGAATGAAGGGGAAGAATAAAACCAACCCCTTTTTTTCTATTGTTTCTGCCCATCTGTTTTTCCACAGAATTCAGAGGAATAGCACAAACAGCACACGACAAAGGCCAGGAACCCCTCACAGTGGTGGAAAACTATCAGAGGAGGTCCAACCAGTGGCGAAAGCATGAGCAAACCTGCCATAGTGAAATGGAGTTAGCTGCAAAGCTGCCCGGATTCCGTGTTTTCCTTGTACCCTTTAAAACATACACAGAAAAAAGTATCACAGCACGTAAAGATGCCTATTTTGATCTCCAAAAGACAGCTTTTTGCTAGCAGGATACTTAGATTGCTGGTCACAACGGATGCCTTTGTTAACCACAAGTGGAAAGCACGGTCCATAAGATCCCATCTTCATTAAACGAACCAGAAAAGGAAAGTTATTCCAAGTACAGTATTGTGAGTACAGAAGACGTGGTTCAATGGCCAGGTTATCAGCCTTAAGCATGGGTCACTTTACGTTTCTGTCAGCCTTCACTTGCAGCACGGGCAAGATCCTTAGTTTATCTGCCAGGTGGGCATTTCCTGGGAGCAGGAGGAGATGAACACCAATAAAGGCATCAGCCCTGTTCTCCTCCAAACCATCTCCCTCCTGTGGTCCCATATCCTATTCCTCAGTCACGGTGGAGGCACTAGAGCTGCCCCTGGCTGCAGCAATATATTGCATCTTCCTTCTAGCGTCTGCCAGGCCAGAGAGATGCTGCAGAGTGGGTTGGTGGGTAGGCAGGAGCTCCATCCTGCCTTGTCCTGGGGCCACTGCCTCTCAACCATATGGCCAGCCTTATCTCATCAAAAAGGGGCTGCTCCCACTGTGTAACCCAGGATGGGTGCTGAACCTTATCCACAGCCTCACCCTGCTCCTTTCCTGCCCTCAGCTCCTAACCTGAAAACTAAGGTGGACTCGTTCCCCTGCCTTGCAGGGCAGTGAGGGGAAATACCGTACAGATGCTGAGCAGCCAGTCAGAGGGGCTCTGAGAGTGCTCAGCTCCTGCCGGATCTGACAGCTGGCTGCTTCTGGTCAGCCTCTTCATAGTACACTGAGCTATTTCACCTTTTTTTTGGCCCCCAAATCATAGCAATTGCTCTGGTGGAAATGAGAGCTGAGGTCTTTCAAAAACCCAGCACAGAGCAGGGGGCACAGCAATGAGATTTGGGAGATGAAGAACAATAATAAAAAAATACCTGCTCAGTAGTTAGGAAATGTAAATTTTTTTTTTCTAAATAACATTCAGCAAGAAAACAAGAATGGGTATATGTTCTTTTAGCTTTTGTTTACTATGAGCCTAGGGTTTGGACTGCAGCAACATATCTCACTATCTGAATTTAAAATAATTAAGGACCATCTGAAGATTAATTTCTCAATATCTACAAACTGAAAAACAAAATTAATCATAGAGTTATAAATTAAAACTATAGGCCTATTAACCATATGTTTCAAAACTATTAAGTGTCTGCCCTTCTCATTTGTACTTAGAAGAGAGATCTACTTTCTGATTTGAATATCCCTAGTTATACTGACTGCAAAATGCCAGCTTTAATATTCCATGTACAACTAATCAGAGGTAAAATAAAATAAGAATATTAAGCTAATCACATGCCTTGAAAATCATAACCAGCATTCAGCATTTGGCTGGTTGCAAAATGTTGCCTCTGGATTTCACAGTATTCCCAAATTACAATCAGTTCAGTGAAGGTCACCAGCGAAATTTGAGATTATTGCAATTCCAAAGACATTTTTTAAATTTTGATTGCATACGTCACAAACATTTATCAATAAATTTTAGTGGGGGTTTTGTTAGAGGCATGTAACACAACTGATTATTAGTTTTTAGGAGTAATGCGTAGATTCATAGCCTTTTCCACATTAAGAAAGGTCATGTGTGGTCATATGAAAAAGCATCAGATGCTTTGTGTAGCCAGGGCTATTACAGCACACAGTGACCCTTTCAAAACTGGAATACAGAAAATGCAGAAACTTGTGTTTGCTCAGGAACAGCCCAAAGCAATGAGGTCAGGTGGTTGGCCCAGTGTCAAAGCTACAGTTTACTTCTCGTGTTCCTTGATACCCCAAATTCGGATCTTTCTTTGTAAAGGAATAAATTCTTTCCTAGTAAGCCTTCAGGAAGAAATTGCATAGTTCTCGGCTGTAATATGTAGCACTTCTGTTTTCTTTAACTTCCTGCTTTACAGTATTTTTCTTGGAGGTTGATTTTTTTTTCCCTTTTCATTTGTAACACCGTGATGGTGCTATTTTTATACAATTATTCGAACCAAGATAGCTTAGCTCTACAGATTATTAATGTTCAGAGCATCTTTTCTAAAGTGCACTAAGAGCTGTTGGCATGCTAAAGGTCTGACTACACGCACACACACACACACGTGCGCATATGCAGAAACGTAATTTGAAATCATTGCAGATCCCAGGACTCTCATTTACAAAGGACTCTCATTTACTCTCATTTTCTGCAGTTATAACTTTTCCTCTCAGCCCTTACTAATCAACACTCCCATGGGGATCAAATATCAAAGCCTGACTGCCCTGTCTAAGGCAAACTATCATGTAAATCAGTGGCGTTTGAAGAATAAAATGAGGTTTCATTCAGCCAGATGCCTCAAGATCAGGCTTAGTAAATCCAGCAGTGCCAGGGCAAAAGTCAACAAGGAGTTTTACACCTGCCTAAGTTTTACAAAACCGACATGTTTTATTGTACTTGAAATGAGATGCATTTTTTTTATTGTGGCTTCCAAAATCAGCAAGAATCAGTATTTTGGGAAATGTAAGCGCTGATATATTTATTATTTATTTCTTGCCTCTGTCTCTGTAGCTTGTGAGAGCGCAAGTCCTGAACCATGACTGCGCTGCACTAGGAACTGTTCAAACATAAAAAAAGCTCCTGGACACAGAAAGCACCACGGTTAACAAACACATGCTTTTTTGATTTGCCTCAATTAGGAAGAAATATCATAAATAGGATCGTTCCTATCTTCCACAGACCTTGTAACACGTAACTTTGCTTTCCAGTCAACTCTAATGACACCAGGTGTTTCCTTAACCTAGCAGTGCCTTTGTGTACCTTCAGGATGTGACGCTATGAGCAAACAGGGCAGAACAGGACACGAGAAGGCTCTGGTAAGGAGGTGTACACATGACTGCTGCCACTGCTCTCACCTAACACAATAAATAAATCTGCCAAGCACTGCTAGCACCTACAGCTATCAAACCTCCTCTCCTACAGTGTAAACTGGTGGGCATACTTGGGCTATAAGACTGTGAGTTCAGCTCATCCTCACCTACAACTGCTGGAGTTGACGTGCCATGAAGTAGGCAGCGCCACGTACCTGGGTAAGACTCGTCACGACTTTGACACTTGCCCTCAGCAATGTCCCTTGGCACTTGTACTGGGGTGTCCAGCTTGCAGCTCCCAGCACGGTGCCCACATTGCAGAGGGGGATGCTGCAGAAGACAGGTCCCAAACTGCTCCTTCAGCTACGCAGAGAATTTATCCTGAGATGGGTTTGTACTAATGACACCACTGAAGATCCTGAGGATAAAAAATATCATTAGCAATGCCTTGGTTTCTAAAATGTAGACCACAGGAAGCATTTCTAGCAGTTTGGAGATTATTAGCAGCTAAAGAATGTTATTGTTTTGCCACTCATATTTTTGCCCTCTTAATGATTCCGCTCTTCTAAGAGTTCTTTGAATTTATAGATTAAAAACAGAAGATAACTGAGAAGTAATAAAATACGTTGTCCAGGGCATTTTTAATGGCCAGAGACCTTACTACCCTGATTTCCTAAACAATGTTGAGACTTATAAAATAAATTGCGCTTAATTCTATATATTGGAACAATTAATAATGAGCATTAGAGAGTCAAGACATTTCAAAAAGTAGAAGCCTTATCCAGTAAGCTTGTTAATACTTGCATTAGGTTGAAATTAGTAACAAACTGCCTGAGGTCTCTCCTGTGAGCTCTAAAATACAGTATTTAAAAGTAATCAGTTTCCTTGGCAGTTATTTAAAATACCATATGACTTTTCAGAATCTAGTTTGCAATACTTCATTAAAACACTTTTTAGATGACTGAAAATTAGAGAGCCACTAAGATTTTTATAGTTCTTTGCAATGTTAAACAGTCATCTGTTCCCTGTCTTTAACATATACAAACATGCACTGTGACTGAAAGAGAACAGATTCTCCTCTCCATGCATGCACACACATACCGAGGAAGTGCTACACAGGTAACCTTCCTTCTGTTGTGTAACATAAACCACGTTTGTCCCCAAGCTTCAAGCTTTACTTAGTCATTACTCTCTTGTTCCAAGCTTTTGTCAAGGTGAAGGTGACTCCTGACACTTGGTGACAATTAACACAGTAGTGGCAGTGCTGACTGGTGGAAAACTACAGGGCTGAAGTGAGGTTTGTGGTGGTGGTGTGTCGTTCTAGGCAGCTAAAAGAAGTAAATGGGTAGATTTACCCTCGAGTTAGACTGGAAGAAACACCTTTTTTTTTTTTTTTAAATATTCCTTTCAAAATCATTTGGGCTATCGCTCCCACCGACCAAACTCTGTTCAGACTATGTTTTGGCAGAATCGAAATTAGGGGAGGCTTTGGACCTCAGTTTTCGTGGGGTCCTTCTCCATTTACCCTAGTCAGAGGACAGAATCAGGGCTTCTTTCCAGACACAGAAGGTGGCACTTTCATAGAAGCCTCAGCACAGTGCAGTGCAAAACCGCAGCCTCACATGGGAAGAAACCTCTTTTTGGACAACTGTGTGCAGATGGAGAGTGTGTCTCCTGGGAGGATTACACCTTTAACGCCTCCTCTCCTCCATCACTAACCTTGCCTCACTTTGTTGATCAGCGCAGAGATGTTGCAAGGACACGGTGACTTCAGAATAGGTCATTTTCTGGAAGGAATGAAGCATGAATCACCCCACGAACCTACCCTATCCATACAGGGAAGCAGATGGCTTGCTTTAACATCCCATTGTGAGAAGCCAGCTGCAGTCTAGACAAACACTTGTATAACGAACAATCTCTTTGTGGCATCACCCACTTGCAAGACAGAGCATCTTCTCCCTCAGAGCAGCTTCCTTAGTCTCGGTGATCTCTTTCGTGCTTCCTTGCAGGCAGGTATCAACATTGCTGATGAAATGCATTAGAATGAACTGTTGGTAAAAGAAACTGAAAGAAACTGAGCCAATGCTGTCCAGTAGTGGAGTTATTTTAGTGGCAGTTAGTCAATTATCTTGCCCATATTAGTTTTTGAGAGTAGGTGAACGAACTCTTTCACTCAAAGGTACTTTCCATAATAGAAAATCAAGATAAAGTATTGTCAAATCTAAATGGAAATCAGAACATGTTCAATTTTATAAGCTCACTTTAAAAAAACTCTTGGTTTTCCTCTATTTTAGCCTATGTTGAGTTCCACCTGTGTATCATTGGTGTGCTTCAGAATTCCACAGTAAAGGACAACAAATTTCCAGTGAGGTGTAAAGGACATCATTATTACCCCTAGTGAGATGTCAGTAGTCAGCTGGAAAGAAAAACACATCTTCGCAAGCTGCTGCATTTCTGAGGGGGCACCAACCTTCCCTCAGCTTCTGTGCTCTTCACCTCAACATCACAGATTGGTACTGCAGATTTTCAGTGCTCAGAAAGCCAGCAGGTAGGCATTCCGTATCCCCAAGTCCTGCTAATATTCCATTACCTTCTAAAGCACAGTAGTTGAATGCAAGAAAGAAACAATACAAAGAAAATTACCTGATTTACACTCAGTCTGGCAAACCCAAACACAAAGAAACTTCCTAGGAAAATAAAATAATGAAGGAACGGCTGCTTAGCATTGGGCCTAATAACCTGTCCTGATGATCGGTAAGGAATATTATACGTTTATACTTGTTTAACTTCTGAGGTAAGCAGGAGCACACCTAAATGTTCTAGCCATTAGTACCCAGTCCTAACATCTGAAGACAGCTTGGATCAATTAAATCAATGGTAAAGATTACCTCTATAAAACGCTGTATTTCCAGAGTGTAACTAATGGGAAAGGAAATCATTGGCTTTCAATGAAGAGATACATATGATTCCTCTTAATTACACTTCATTACCCAAGAGCAGTCCTTGTGAGTGATACAGAGCAAAACACTATGCAATCAGTTTAATGTTTTATAAGTAAAAAAATCACTGTGGGATATGACGCATGCTAAGAGAACACAGCCTTACTGTTATCTTCTCATTTATATTTAATGACTACTACCCCTTTAAATGACGGGATTTCCTTTCTTTTGTGAATGGATGTCCTTTGATAAGGGCGACTTAATTAGTGATCAGCGATAGAACGCATTTTTAGAGTTTTGGATAAGGCACTCTTAATCACAGTCCTTCACAACTAAAGATGAAAGGAGTACTTGAAGGGTTGATTTTTTTTCTTTATTGGCCAAAACAAAAATCTGGTATAAAGGAAATTTCGGACTGACCAAAAATACTATCTAGAGGCAAAAGAAAAAAAAAAGAGCTTTAAGGATTTCTTTTCCAGTGAGCACACTTCAGTTAACTAAGAATGAAGTAGTTCTTTGATGATTTTTAACAGTGTAAAAAATAAATTAATGAAGTTGTAGCAAGACAATTTTGACAAAGAAAATCAAAACCACGTTTTTTTTTCTTTTCTATGCTTTTGTAGTTTTTCCCAATTTTTGCCTGATGTAATTTTAGAAATTAAACAAGGGCCTCACAAATCCTTTTGGTTAACTCTATGACAATTTTTGTGAATTAAATCTCAACAGAAAAAATTCTTTCAGCTGTAGGACAAATAAAGGGAATTTGCCATCAGACTAATGAGAGAGAGACTGAGCCCTGTATCTGTTTTGTGTCCGCTTTTTGGGAAAACACCAGAATTGGGGATCAGGTACTTTATTCCTTTGTGGACAATAAGACCTTTCACGGTTATATGAGAAGTGCAACAAAACCTGGGAGGAAATAAGCATGCATACTTCCAGAAAAGAGCTCTTTCTATCTGCCAGAAGGCCAGGAAGAAAATTACTCTATGGTTGCACTCTTCTAGTACATGATTTCCTATAATGTCTTGTCATGCCCATGGCCATTTTCAGAGTCTTAATGGGTCTGATCTGGTTTGGAAACTTTGATATTCTTATGCCCCTAAGCGCTTATTTTTAGTCATAAATCGCCCATGGATTTAGTGCAATCTGAAAATTACACATTACTAACAAAAAGTTCTTTTGCATCTTAGAAACAACTTGAAAAAAGAATTTATATAATCTTGCCACTTACGAACCCAGGCTGCAAAACCAAACCAGAGCACAAGGATTTGATTAAAAAATTCTACTGATTTCACTCATAATTGAACCAAGTTGCCAAATAAGACAGCACATCAAATTTCATTACTTGAATTCTTTTCTATCACTTCTGATAGATGTGTATACGGAGGAAGAGAAGTGCTCTAATGAGACCACAGATGCGGTGACTCTCACCTTGGGGCACTACAAATTTAATTTTAGTAAAACCTGTCTACCAATTTTCAAGAACCAGAACAGTAAAGAAGCGATGACATTTTTCTTAAGCAAATGGTTGGTTCTGAGATCTTCGACAGGGTGCGTTCCATAAAATCTTGACATTTACCAGACCTTGGTATTTACCTTTATTGTTTTCTTTTTGTGGCACTCCTGTAGGGAGAAAAGGAAACACAATGATAAATTTAACAAATGTTTGGTGAATGACAACATTTTAATGATACCCTCTGTTTTCTGAAGTGGAAGGGATGGAGCTGTCACTTGTGAGGGTAGACAGGTCTGCTATCTGAGCGAGAAACAGCCATTCTGAAGATATTTTTCACATGAAACAGTGCTAAACTAACAGCAAGGGACTGTCTTGGAAGTGTCAGTCCATTCTTAACTCACTCTGTACTGCCTAGATACTGTCAGAGCACAGTGTAGGATATATGACACAAAAGTCTTCAAATAACATGCTGATGGGCTCAGCGTAAGAAACAGGCAAGACAGATACATGTGTTATAATGCAACACCTCAGTGCAACAGAGCTTAGGCTGGTGTATTTGTCACAGTCAGTTATAAGGAATCTTGCCACTGTCCTCAACAGTTTTCTTTCTGTTTGCTTGACTCAAACTATCAGTTTGTGCTCTGCTTAAACATTCATACAAATATACATACGTAAATGTATCTACGTATATACATAACATACATTTTCTTTAAGAGCATCTCCCTAAGACAATGTAAGACACTCCAGCTCGCGTGCCAAGAGATTTCATTACAATAGCCTATATCACGTTATTAGCTCTTGCCTAAAAACAGTAGCCTGGTTTTGTGCATGGTGCACTGAATACAAGCAAGGTGCTTCTTCACGCAGGCGTCATGGATGTTAGCTGGAAATCGGGCCTCCTCGCCTCCTCACTCAAAGGAGTAAGGTCCCTCTCCCACATAGCTGTGCACGTTGCACTGTGTGTGTGCACACGCCAGGAAGAAAGGAAAGAGTTCAGGGTGAGGTGCCTGTTAGAGACATAAGCCACAAAAAAATCATATTCGTGGTTGGTACCTGCAGCATTTTGCTTCTCTCAGATTCTTCTCTTAGGCAGTGCAGCTCAGTGGCAGACTTGATTTTTCTGAGCACCAAAACCTGACAGCATCATGACTAGACTCTTACGAGTTGCAGCGAACTGGAAGATCAGAGACATGCCATGCCCTCTGAACATCCTCTTCTTGCTTCTCCTTTACAGGAGCTATAAAGCCTTCTCCTCATCTTGTGTTGCAGTAACTGCGCTCACTGGTAAGATGGCAAAAGGCTGTAAGGCAAGCACCTTAGGGCAAATCCCCCAATGCTCTTAAGGGTCCTTAAACTGTGGAATTTTACATTTCTTAGGTACCACCGTGGCATTACACTCTTCATCCTAATGGTCGCTGTCCCCTTTGTAGCTGACAGAGCAGGTCCATGATCCCCGAAGAAGTAATCAGGCCCCAAGTAATCATGTCCTCTTATCTTTCATTGCCAGCCGCTTTCCTAAGCACTCTGGGAACAGAGTTAGAGACAGCAGCAAGTGTTTAGCAGCTGTGGAGCCATTCTCTTTCTGTTTTCTTTCGTGGACATATGTATAAATCAGGGAGGACTCCATTGAAAAAGCAGTGCATTTACTTAGGCATAAAAGCAATGAGAATCTGGCTTCATGTGTTCTATTTACTCGAAAAGTAGTAAACTCTCTCCAGGCATGGACTTGGGCCAAACTCTGTGGTTCTGGCAAAGCACTGCTGTAGAATAAGGAGGGCTAAAATTTGGCTCTCGAAATTTAATCCCAAGGAGTAATTTGATTACTTTTAAATGCGGCTTCATTTTCAATTATTTTTCTCAGCATGCTCTCCCATCGCCTCCATCCGGAACATGAGCTGTGCCATTATGTGCCTGCGCCTGGCCGGAGAAACACGTAGACTGCTGCTAGGCTGTGGGCAGCAAACCCCCATCTCTCTGCTTGTATGGCACCTGATAAAGGTACCCTCACACTGCTCAGGCCCTCAAGGGGCCACGGTTTAGTGGAGATACAGAATAATGCATGAGCCGTTGAGAAATAATCTGCAAATGCTGCCTGTGGCTTTGACTGCACAATGCAGAGCCGTGATAGTGAGAGACCCCCAGGTTGCCTTCACATAGCACAGCACAAGCAGAGCCACGAAGAGCTGCTGGCTCAGGTCCTAGAAACAGTAAAACTGCTTCAGTCGCATAGCGGCCAGGGTATTGCCTCCTGATCTGGAGCTTGCTGCACTCAGCACAGTCATTACCTTACTATGCTGTAGTTTGTGTGACAAGAATGTTATATACAAGAGGGGGAAAAAAAAAAGGGATGCTGCCAATGATCTCCTTATTGCCCTTATCAGTGTCTTAAGATGACAGCATGCACTTCTGCAGGCACTTGCAGGCACTCAGAAGAAAATGAAAATGCTCAGCACTTTTCCAAAACTCAGAACTTAATGTAAAAGTCCAATACAAATGCAATTGTCTGCATTTTGACACTCAAAATAGTAAATATTTGTTAACTGAATGGCCTTCAAACATTAGAAAAAAATGGATCAGTCTGCAAAGTGTGAATATTAGCGATTCTTCCCTTTTCAGAGTTCCGTCAGATCAGTAATAACTGTGTGCATGGCGATATTTTATACATATGATTAAAAAATCAGAACATGTAGACTAATCCAGTAAAATCAAATATTTGAATTTTCAAGTTTTAAAAAGAGATCAAGGAAAACAACACAACGTTTCTTCAGAAAACCACCTAAACGTTAGTGGGATTTCAATGACCATTTTTAAACACATTTGCTACTTGAGCATAATACCTAGCAGATACAACAGCACAAGAAATACATAAGGCAAATTCATGAGAACTGGGTAGCCAATGTAAGTAAATTGATCTAAAAAACGCCCAACAACCCACAAAAATCCCCTGCAGAATGTTCTAGAAAGCCAATATAGCAACATAAAGGTGTCTATCATAATTTTACAGCTATTGAGTTGCAAACACTCACTTGCATTAATTCACTCAAATCTCACGTTGGTGTTCACAGAAACCAGTCAGAGATAAACTACGTACTGCAACACTAAAATGTAAATATTTAACCCAGCAGACAGTAATTCTCATGTACGCTACAATTTTTGGTTTTGACTGCAAAGTCCTGAGCACCACCTCCCTCAGTCGCACAGCAGTGTAATCTGAAGACTGGCATCCACCCTCTCAGTAAACCACAAACCAGATACAGCACCTAATCAAGATGACTTGATAGCTGGCGTGGGATTTTGATCAAGAATTTCAAGCAACGGAAAACCAACACAGCACATTTTTAATGGATTGAAATCAGAGAACCATTAATGATAGTCTGAGGTTTTATCAGAGCCCCAGAGTGATCCGAAGTTTTATCAGAGCCCCACAGGGATCAGGTTTTGGCCCTTATGTATTTAACAGTTTTATCAATGATCTGGAAGACCAGAGAAAGTCATACTCTTTGCTACTGATGATGCCTAATAATGGAGAAGTGCTAAACCTGAAAAATGGCCGATACAGAAAAAATCACCTGCTAGGTTAGACAAATGAGCAAACACTAAGTGCTATAACGCAGGTAAATGTAAATTAATAGATCCAGGAATATGATGTGTAAGCCATACTTATAGGACAGAGGGACTCTAAAAAGCATTTAGGAATCATAGGGGACAATCAATGGTACATCAGTGCCTAGCATGATGCTGCATCCAAAAGAGACAATACAGCCCCTGGAAGAATAAACAGGAGAATTTCTGTAGGCAACCAGACTGCAGGAAAGCAGAAGGGAATTATATTAAGTCTGGATTTGGCACTGGTGCTTCATGTTTGGAAGTTTATGCTGAAATATGGTGTCCATGATTCATCAGGGATGTTGATAAATTGGAGAGCGTTCAGAGAAAATCAGTGAGAATTATTACAGAATGGGAAAGCAAGCCTTTAAACTCGAGGAGAGGCACGTAGTTAGTTCATCAAAGAGGGTAAGGGATAACTTTAAATAACGGGAAATAAAACTTTGATAATAAAATATTATGATAATATTCAGGACTAGAAGCAAAAGTCAGAAACATTCAGAGTAGAAATGAAGTCGACATTTCTACTAATCATTGAAACAATTTGAGAAGACTCTCAAATTTGGAAATGTTATCAATAGGCTTGGAGGTTACTCTAAAGAGTTTCTTTAGTTGACCAAGACAAGAATTAACTCAGGAAAGGTCTGTGTTGCACACGAGGTCAGGCTACTTGATTTAAAATGGTCTTTTCAGTCCTCACAGTCTAAAAATAAGTTATGAGTAAGTAGCTGAACCCAAAGGACACCATGTATTCAAAAAGTCAGCATAGTCTAGAATTTGGAATGTATCTGCTCCTAAACTAAAGACTGGGGACTTTAGAGAACAACCATGCTCCTTCCTATCCTCTTTGTCCACACAACTAACTCACAACTCCTACTGACCTTCACATTTCCTTAACACTAAGAGATAAGACTTTAAAAACTGCATGCACAAGCTTCCTGTGAGGCTAGCAGTATTGCCCTGGCGTCTCACACTCGGTGTGTAGTCCCCAGAATGCAGGAGATAAGCTCCAGGTAATACTACTGCCATTAACTGAGCAGCCTGTTGGTCCCCAGTTCCCATTCACGTACAGAACCCCCAGTCCTAAATATAGCACTTTGGTCTTTTTTGAACGTCATGTTATTGATTTCAGTTGCATGGCACCCTGATTGAAGTTTCACCTGTACCATAGTTTCTTAGTCTGTTTACAAGAACGACATGTGGGAATGGGCCAAAAGCCTTGCTGAAATTGAGACACATCACATCCTTTGCGTCCTTGCAGTACGCACTGGAGCTGTGATGCTATTCAACAAGACATTGTTTCAATGTGATTTGTTCTTGATAAATCCATACTTGCTGTGTCTTATCACTGCAACCTCTCAGCTCTGGAAAGCTCTTCCCTTTTTCTTAAGGTACAGAAATTTAGTCTGTTGGTCTCCAATTCCCTTTCTCATCTATTCCTCATTCCCCTCTCTTTAAAAGTAAGCATTATGTCTTGCAGAATTCTGGAATTCACCCATCCTTTCAGAGTATTAATCACTACCCAGCAATTGTTTATCCAAATCCCTTAAATACTCCAAAGGTATATTTCAGCAAACCTGATGACTGCAGCACACTAACTGTATCAAAGTACTATTTGACCTGATCTTTGACTATTTGGCCAGGGTTCTTGTCCTCTCCGTAACTGCTGTTAATCATATTAGAGATGCAACCACAATTTCATTCTTTTTTAAGATTAAAGCTGAATGTTTCTGCTCCTGCCTCCATTACACAAGAGACTGTATTTTCCTCACATTAGGATGGATAGTTTTCTGGTTGGCTTTTTGTGTTTTCTCCCCTCGAAATTTCCAACTCTCTGTTTTGTGTTTTAATTCCTCCCCATGAGAATGTGCCAAATAATTTTCTGGGTTTGCTGAAGTTCACTGCTATTATCTGACTGTTGTCATGATGCATGTAAATCCTCAGACCATCACTGCATCCAGTTTTCTGTAGGACGCGAGCCATTGTTCTGTCACATCACCACACTTCTTCCACATCACATCCTATGTCTCATCCAGAAGTTCCCTTCCTGGATGCAGTTCTCTGCTAGTGTGTAAGTTCCCCCCACTACACCTCTTCCTTTTCTGGGCCTTACCGTCAATTCCCCACAGGTATCATCTGCATGGTCTGAACATCTACCACTTCAGCTAAATGAGAGACTATATTTATATTAGCTACTGGCAATAGTAATTTATTAAATTCTGGAAGATCAGCCACTAGAGGGAATCTAACACATCCTGCCAGCATGTTAAGCTCTCTCCCTTTGATTCCTTTCCTCTTACATGGTGGCATTTGGAGTGGCTTTATGCACAATGAAAATCTACTTTTACAACTTTTGATAGACAACAACTATTTGAAACATCTGTTCTCCACAATGAAAATATCTCTGCTGAACTGCAGCTGCTGTAGGTTGTCTCTGAGAGCCTATTTCAGTGCTCAAACGAACCCGTATTAACTCCCTCTCGCTGTCTCCAGACACAGTGCTGCGCTTCCTAGGGCTCAGTTGTCCAGGCATCCCCAATGAAGCGACTGAAATATGAAGTGCAGAAACAAAAAACAAAGCATGTCACAGACTAGCAATTTTGCTTGGCGTGTTTGCATCCTAATGAGTTTACATCTCCTGCTGTATAAGGGAAAGCACAGTAACAGTGGCTGAAGGAGGGCGAGTGTCTGCGTCTGGAATGAGTGAAAAAAACCTCAATGATTTCTTTAAAAACATCCTCCTCCTGCTGGACATATTAAGGTGGGGGCGGGAGGCGGGGGTTGGTGGGGCACAACACATGATGGGGATGGGACTTAGCTGGACAACTTGGAAAGCCCAGAGTGATCTCAACATTTTTTTTTGCCTTGAAAGTGAGGGGGAAAAAAAAAAAAGACTGCCCCTTTAAGTCCTACTGACATACTGGGGCTGGTAACTAACTGCACCCTGTGGTTTGCATTACTTTTTTATGTGTTCCTGTTTCTATAGAGTGCTAAATGGCTTAATTACATTTTACTGGTTTATTCTGCTCACTTGCTCATAACGTCGTTAATCTGGCACACACCATTTTCTTCCCAAAACGGAGAACATACAATGATTTTAATGTAATATTATCTCTAGGTATGTGCAACTGTCTGACTGGTATAATGTGGTTTAATTCACTCTTTATTAGGGAATTATCAACTCTGCATACTCAAGGTACAAGTTATAAATAAAAAGCATGAACTGGGCAGACTAAGCTCTTCAGCAGCACATCAGGATCCCAACTGATTTAAGCACTCAGTGGTGTTGGTGGAGTGGAAAGTATGCACTTTCAGACTATTTAATTATCATTATCCTACTTCTGCATGAGAAGATTGTTAGGGTTTACCCAGATGCTTTTTATAGGCCCTAACTGCATACCTTGCAAGCTTGATCACCCTACTATTTGGCCCAAAGCAGACATTGCGGGGTGTCTGGCTCTTTGCTAAATAAAAAGCAGAGGCGCAGGGACTGCAGAGCCACCTCATCACTCTCTTCACTGCGGGGCAGGTTTTATAAAGCAGAAGAATGTTTTCTGACATGTCCAGGCTGATGCATCTTTAGGTTTTAGTGCTGCAGGTAAAGGAAAGCTGACGTGGTCTGACTTATTTTGGCTTATTTTGAGTGAGATATGGCACAATGAAGAAAACAGAAAGGTCTAACCTCACAGAGACCAAACACAAGACCAGGAGATTTGAGGATGAAACTGGATAGCTTCCCACCATCGCCCCCATTGCCTTCCCCTGTCCCTAAACAGCATTCACTCATTATTTTGGCTATTTAAACCAATAGGATCTCAGTGTCGGCAAGCCAGGTGAAACAAATGGCTACCGAAAATCTGTATTTCAAATAAGTGGTCTTGAATAGTGACAAAAGGACTTGTTTAAATCTAAATGCCGAAGAGAAGGGATGTTCTGTCTTGTCTCCAATTGTACCTTTGTGAAATCTTCCTACAGGAAAGATGTTGTGAAAACCTGCTGTCCATTTCTGCCAATAGAAAAATTCAGTGAGATTTCTCTGGAAGTAAAACGGTACCCAGCAAGGGCTTTGGGCTTCACTGGAGGTACTCTGTTGGAGTTTTAAGCGACGTCTGTCCTACCTATATCCCTCTATTTCACAGCAAGAGGGTTTGCAGTTTACAAGCACGTACGACACATGAACAGGGCTTCCACATCGAGTTGTGCGAGCAAATGCAGCAATTTAAAGACATCGCAGATGACTTAACATCTCCTAAAAATGTTCTATGTGCTACTGTTACAAATAACCCTCAAGGCAACTATAAGTAAAAGTAATGGGAAAATTCCTTCCAAACAGTCTTGCCCTTTTCCTTATCTTTTTTTTTCCCCTTTTTTCTTTTCTGTCTGCAGTGAGCCAGCAGTACACTGGAAGGCAGTGCTTACCTGAAACAGCTGCCACAGAGACTTGAAATTGAAACTGGAGATGATCCAAGAGGCAGGGGTGAGGGCAGAGAGGAGCAGGATGGGCAGCAGGTTTCCAAAGACAAATGAGGGCAAAAGGACTAGCCGTTACACTACAGAAACAGGCCTTCTGTTCCAGTGATCTGTCAAAACCTCAACGTTTTTGTCCGAGTCACTGCAAAAAGCCCACAAAGCTGAGAGTGTCCTTTTAAACAAGTCATTGAATCTCATGTAACAGGTTTGCATGGCATCATTCAAGAGGAAGGGACTACGATAACGGAAAAAATGACAGAATTGAAAGATGTGCATCACTCTTTTTAAGCTAACTTTAAAACAAAAAACATCTCACTGAAAAATTGTGGGGTTTTTTTTCTGATTGATAAATTGATTTGTTCCACTTTTTGTTTTTCAGCTATATTCCTCCCTCATCTTTTTCTTTTAAAATCTTTAATGCCATAAAAACTCAATTTCACATTTTCCTTTAACCTTAGTATGTCAGTGAAGCCTGATNATTGAATCTCATGTAACAGGTTTGCATGGCATCATTCAAGAGGAAGGGACTACGATAACGGAAAAAATGACAGAATTGAAAGATGTGCATCACTCTTTTTAAGCTAACTTTAAAACAAAAAACATCTCACTGAAAAATTGTGGGGTTTTTTTTCTGATTGATAAATTGATTTGTTCCACTTTTTGTTTTTCAGCTATATTCCTCCCTCATCTTTTTCTTTTAAAATCTTTAATGCCATAAAAACTCAGTTTCACATTTTCCTTTAACCTTAGTACGTCAGTGAAGCCTAATTTTTTTTTTTTCTTAACTCCTGCACCGCTTATTAGCTAAGGTCACAATCCTGCAAACTCATTTGCACAATACAGCTCCGACTTCCTGACCTATTAGTGAGCTAAGCATCCCATGTAAAAAGACTGAAAGACTTGCTTCTGCTTAGTTCACCCATCCATCTTGTAGATCCTTCTACATTCTTTTTACTAAGATGGCTCTAAAATAGTTGCCATGCATATAGGGCAGTTTATCTAAAGCAATAACAATCATAGATGGTTGCCCTCATTGGCTCGAGAAAAGTTGCCTTTAGCTTCCACACAGAGTAACTCCAACTGATAAATTATTTAGAAATACAAGGGAAAAGAAATGGGGAAAACAATGCAATTAAATGGCTTTATGGCCTTGGCTCTTCTTTTTTTAAAACTAGACCTCCTTCAATTTGAATTCATCACGTATTCAAATAGAAAAGTAACTTTTTCCTCTTATTTTTGTTTATTAAAATATTTAATATAGATCAAAGGAATTGCAATACTTCATAATTTAAAGCTAAAGCCCACCACATTGGTCTCGCTGCAGGAGCTAGTCTTCCTGCAAAAACACTCTCACACAACCAAAACTTCCCAAGAACTCCAGTCACAGAGTACTCTAAAACGAAATACGAGAAAGGGGTAAAAATAAAAAGGCTCAGCACAAGAACAACTATGTTGGGTCAGATAAAAAGCTTATCATCTCGTGCAGGATCCCATCTAAGATAGCAGCCAACAGTAAGTACCTGTAGAATAATAAAAGGACAGAGAAGCAGGCAGCGATACTACCACAGGCTATTCTCTGTGGTTCAGAGCCTTTCGTACTTAATAGCCCTTGACAAATCTCTCTCCAATGAACTTGCACAGTTGTCCCTTGGACCGATGTAAAATTTTGTTTTGAATCTGCCATCTGACCATGCGGGTTGGTGCCTTGGGCTGGAAGACTCAGTGAACAGCAAATCCCTATCTGTCCTCTATATGCCCCATATGATTTAATAGACCTCTGAGATATCTTTCCTCAGTCACCCTTCTTCCAAGACAGTGAAGACAGCACAGAAGAGGAAAGGAAGAAGGAATGGAATGTTATTTCCACGCGAAGTGGTGGCAAATTACTGCCATTCCAGTTAAGGAGCCTTTTGCACCACTTCCAGCTGGTGAGCCCACTACTGTCAGTGTTGAGAATCTTGTACTATGCTTTAACTCTGGGAACAAACCTGAGAATACAGAGGTATCAAAGTTACTAAAAATTAAAAAGCAACACCTTTATAGTCTTGCCAGTTTGAGAATGTAAGTTAGGTGTGTCCTACCACATTTTATACTTGTTTTGCCAAAACAAGGAGTACTAAGAACCACTTTTTTTTTAACCTGGCCTGTCAGTATGAAAGGCCTGAATACAAATACAACCCCTTCCACGCAGACATCATCACAGCAAGACATGTTCATGCACAGGAGGTCAGTTCAGTACTCCTCTCTGATCGTACAACAGGTTGGTGAAAAGTAAGTCCATGGTAGGGCACATCCTCCTGGTTTACCTCCGGCAAATGCCTCTGGAGCAGCCAGGAAAGGAGACCATCACACGTTTCCAGAGATNCTGCCATTCCAGTTAAGGAGCCTTTTGCACCACTTCCAGCTGGTGAGCCCACTACTGTCAGTGTTGAGAATCTTGTACTATGCTTTAACTCTGGGAACAAACCTGAGAATACAGACGTATCAAAGTTACTAAAAATTAAAAAGCAACACCTTTATAGTCTTGCCAGTTTGAGAATGTAAGTTAGGTGTGTCCTACCACATTTTATACTTGTTTTGCCAAAACAAGGAGTACTAAGAACCACTTTTTTTTTAACCTGGCCTGTCAGTATGAAAGGCCTGAATACAAATACAACCCCTTCCACGCAGACATCATCACAGCAAGACATGTTCATGCACAGGAGGTCAGTTCAGTACTCCTCTCTGATCGTACAACAGGTTGGTGAAAAGTAAGTCCATGGTAGGGCACATCCTCCTGGTTTACCTCCGGCAAATGCCTCTGGAGCAGCCAGGAAAGGAGACCGTCACACGTTTCCAGAGATGCTGAGCTGCTAAAGCTGTCCCACTCATCTCTCAACACCTCCTGTGACCAGGACTTATGACCCTTCCAACACTTACGTTGATAAGGAACTTAAAAAAATCATTGATGTCACAGCTGAGTCCAGCCCACAGATTTTTGTGATATATGCCTTCCCTGAAACCAGAACTTTGTTTTCTTCTGTGGGCCAAACTCATCCTGTCTATAACTCCAGTTTTACCAGTAGAGTTACATCCTAGGATGAACTGAGCAACTTTCGATCAGCAGTTTTACAGCCTTTGGAGAGGCAGATGTATTATCTTTAGGCAGAAACAAACCAAACCAAACAAATTGTTTGCTCATTTTGTGCTTTGTGAGTAATAATTATTATTTCACATGTGCCCTGATACTTTAGGATTATCACTTAATTAGCTAAATATAAATAGGGTAAACAATTGGTGCAAGTCCCACTGGAGACAGCCCTTGGCTCTACGACAGATTCCCAAAAGAAATCCTGGCAAGAGGAAAAAAGACAGCTCTAACAGCCACCTGCTTTGGATCTGGCATGAGTAGATGGACAGAGCCTTTCAGTCTCTTTCAGGATGTTACCCTGCACGGTGGGGTATTAAAAACAGCAGCTGTGGTGTCAACATGGTTCTTTGGAGTGCTTTCAAGCCTTGTTTCTTCTCCTCAGAATGGGTACATTTCAGGAGCTATAGATTAATTTCAAGAACGTGCACTATACAAGAAGTTTCCTTTATGCTATATACACTTACAGTAGGGTATTATCTTCACATACGTTATGAGAAAGTGCAAGCTGCAGATATAAGGTGCTCTTTTCAAAACAAAACAAGCTCCCACGTTTACAGCACATGCCAATAAGGGTGCATTCAAAGCCCTCAGCGCAGCAATACCATGGCCCCCTTTCTGGGGTCGAGGAATACGCTTCCTTGCAAGCAGCCGTTTGCACAGTTACAGAGAAGTGGATTTTAAACAACATGCAACTAATGCCATTTTCCATACCGGCCTGCTGTAAATGTCTCTACAAGACTAGCAGCTGGCATATTTAAGGGCAGTTCTCTGTGCTTTCCCAGTCTGTGGCAGCCTTAGAGAGTCAGGTCCTCTGACTGCCCTCACCCTCTGAGCAAGCTTCAGCAGCTGAGAGGTCCTCAGCCTCTGCCCGTGCAGACACCTGCTTTTGCTATTCACTGACCACCCAACTGTGGCCGAAGGCGAGCAGGAAAAAAAATACCCTGTCATTCCTAGCTCTGTAGGCACCCCAGTCCCTGAGAAATAAGGGTAAAACAGGACGCAAAATGGAGCGCAGTTGAATGGGGTGAGGCTGGACCCTTCCGTTTTGCACTGTAGTGCAAAACCAGGTGAAATTTAGTAGTGCCAAACAAGATTTGGGATTCTTTCTACTCTGCCGCTGCATCTAAGGCTGAAGGAGTATCAGATCTGTGGGTTGAAACACATGAGAACACTTGCATGAGATCCTGCGAAATCAGCCAGACATGTTTCTCACCATTTTACAGGACCAAAAGACGGAGGTGTACGGGCACATAGTCTGAGTAATCCCAGCAATTTTCTGAAATCCATCTGCTTACACTAAATGGTATTTTTCATTTGAAAGCTTCTTAACATCAAACAAGAAATAAGGGTTACTGTGAGCATTATGTAGAAGTCAGGGCCTTGTAGCGCGACCTTGAATACGCAAGCACTTGCAGACCTTTCAGATGGATGTCTGCGTGTGTGCCTGCAAAAGATGTGTACACGTTAGTGGCAGCACAGACATCTGCCTGGCTGCGAATCATGCGAATCTTTGGTCTTTTGAACCCACATAATGTCAGCACATAATTTTGCTCCCACAAATTTTTGCAATTTAATTGCAAAAGTCTGGCCCTTAGTATTTTGGAAGTGAGGGATATGACACTCACAGATGTACCAATAATACTGGAGAAGGCAGGAAAAAATGGAGACAGGGAAAACACACAGCAACTTTTAAGTTTTTGGCTCTAAGAGACCTTCTACAGTATTTTTCTACTCCTGTACGAAGAAGCTGTCAACGATAATAGAGCTTGATTTTAATTGCTCTGTTCACTGCTTTTTAGTAGGATAGCAATTTACTTTGTGTGCTGACTAAATGCAGTCTGAATTGATAGGTGCCCTGACGGCAACTGCCAAGATACTAGATCACTCTGCGCAAATATAGGTATTCAAAATTAGATCAGGACATTTTTGTCACTTGCTTTATCTCAAGTTGTTAGGACAGTGCCAATAAAGCGTTTTGAGATCTTCTCTGCATCATGGCTTCTAAATCACAGAACAGTGTTTTATTTTCCTTAAATGAGCCATTAATATTAGTCAGCCAGGAGAGCAACACGGCACAGCTTTTGCAAACTCTCCTTCCTCTCCCATACGTCTCTGCTTTACGCACAAAACGCACACTAAGGTACAAACGCAGCTATAGAGAAGACCCACATGCACGGCTACGAATGCGCCGTGCACCACTTCCCTCCTGTCGGTGCATCCTTCACCGGGCAAATGCGAGAAGCGGGTACAGCATCAAGGTCTTCGCTGCCAGTTTCCCTCCTCCACAAGCTGGGGAGAGGGAGGGCAGTGGTGGAGGAGACCGAGAGGCTGGTCCTCACCTCCCCAGCAGCGAAACCGCCACTTGGCTGACGTTCCACTTGAGCGGCCTGCCGGGACGGAGAGGAGGCTGTCCGCTCTCCACGGGTGCCCGCTGGCCACTGCTGTTCCACTGAGCCGGCGGCTCGCTTCGCTGGTGCAAAACTGAAAATTAAAACCGTGGCAAACTCTCTTCTAAGTAAACTGAATTAAGTAGCAGGCGGGAGCGCCTCGGAGCAGCTTCCTGTGATCAGAGCACTTAGCTGGCATCACCACCGATAAGGAAGTGCAGGCGGTGCTGCTTTTTATTCTCCCTTTGTGGGCTTGATCTTACTACAGAAAACAAATTTACCAAGCATGAATTATCGCTAAAATTCTTAATGCTTTGGTGGAGAAGAAAGTCAGATGCAGATGCTATTAAATACGCGTGGCTGTGGGTGAGGATGCCTCCCTCTCCTTGGCACAGTGCACTCTCCCAACTTTCGGCTATGAGCCGCTGCGAGAATTACTTCAAAAGACTGGCTGCAGAAAAAGGATCAATTAATCTGCCGAGCGAGTTTCGAATCCGTTCTCAATGCTGCTGATAGCTGGAGACCCCCTCCCTGTGCTTGGTAATTACCCCAATATTTCCTGCACGCTTGTTTAAACGGCTTACACTCGGGCTGCCTGTGAAGAAGAGCTCTCCCTCCGCCGATCTGAGGAAGGGGGGAAAAGCAGCTCGCCTTATCGCTCCGCTTCACTCCATCTGCAGTCAGCGGGGGGGCTGCCTAATCGTCATCCCTGGGACAGGGGACGAGCAGGCTGGGGGACGCAGATAGATGTGACACCAAAGGAGACTGGGACTTTCCTACCGCGTCGGTGCCGTAGAAAACTCATCATGCTCTCGCCGTTTCAAAGGCAAACGAGGAGCCCCTTTAAACTGGAGGCCTGTCCCTTAATTACACAAATGCAGCGATCAAAGTTATTATCTGTCCTTACAAAGGCTGGAGCTTTAATTGAATGGTGTGTTGCTACCTTTGAGAGAAAGTGTTCAACCCTCCTGGAGAGCAAAGTGGCAGGAGAGGGGGGGAATGGGAAAAAAGAGAGAGAGAGCAAGAGGAAAAGAGCAAGAGGAAGAGAGACGGGATTTAACAAGCAGGCTGCTTTATATGGAAATGTAATGAATACGGTTGATAAAAAAGGGAGAGACAAAAGTTGTGAAGTTTCAAGCTGTGAGAGAACTTCAAAGTGTATTCAAATGTCACATTGATTTTTCTTCAAATGTCTAAGTAGTAAGTTTTTCAAAAGAGGAATATGATCCCCTATTTTATCCACTAATGTTTTATCTACAAAAGGGGGAGAAAAAGCACTGTGTTTTTCTTTCACACGATATAATCCGTATATTGGAAGTCTTTATCTTTATTTCCTAACCAAAGATTTCTTCCGTTTCTTTGAAAATGGTGACGTCTTCATCATATTTGTGTATTGTACGTTAAATTCTGAAGAATTTTGGGTCTGAGACCCTGCTTTACACTGAGACAAGTAGGGGCAAGCCGTACCATGGTGGGACCTCATTACCGCAGTATTCCAAGCCAGTGATAGTAAGACAATACTTCTTTCCCTGGAAGGAAATGATGGGACACCACTGGGAGCAATCTTCAAAAAGACATGAACCAACAAGGCTTTGTATCATGGTGCGAATATGTTGGCAAAGTAGCGCATTAAATTTATGCTAGTTATTAAGGCAGTGACACAACCCAACATGAACAATTTAGTTCTAAATCAGAATTGACAGCATGGCTGTGTATCATCTTCGACAACTTACCACGGATCTAGTCACCAGGAAGAACCTATTTTATGCCCCCAAAAACTGATTACCAGATGTTTTACATGCCCATCGCTTTCCATGATAGCTCAGTATAAATTCTAGATATCAACTCTGAGAAGCAGAGCATAATTAATGCAAAAAATCATTCCAGGAAACAAAAGCCATTTTACGTTAAATTCTGAATATCTTCTTAGAGCTCTTCTTACAGCCTGAGCTCCTACAGCAATGCAAAGGAGATGCTTATGCAGCACTCATAGTATAGGGATTACTCTGTAAACATGTAAATCCCAAAGGGAGAGGAATGAAAAGAAAAAAGAAATGTATTGTATTTCAAGAAGTGATTTCTAAGCTGATCTCAAAGTTTTTTAATGAGTCATTTCATAGCGTTCCAAAGATAGCTATCAATCAGAGATGCTACTTCAGACTTTGAGGCTACTCTGGGAGGCCACTGCATGTCAAACAAATTCTGCTGAAGACCATGTAATTATAATACTGGAAGGAAAATATGAAATAAAAATAAGGATCAAACTGGTTTGAAATGGTTGTATCTTTGTTCCGTGGTACCCTTTGCAGTCCTGGCAATAGGTGTGAACCTTGGCTGCCTCCTGACCTTGTAGGGGCTGCATTCCCTTGCAGACTGGAGAGAAACCTGGGTGTGAATGGCATAAGGAGCAACCCAGTGCACCTCTCACTCAGGATAATCAAGGCATCAGGACTGCATGAAGACCACAGAGCACACCTGCTTAAGGTGACTCACAAATTTTTACACTTGGCAAAAGAAACTGAGGTCTTTGCTTGGGGAGTTTTTTTCTTTTTTTTTTTTCTTAAGATTTAGTCCTCTTATTGAGAAATCACAAAAATGGAACACATTCTCTTCTTCACCATGTCCAGTTCCCTTGCACGTGGGTTTCAGTGCTAATACTATTAAATCCAGGCACAGCACACTCAGATTTTTGTGGACAGTGGCCCAGAATTTGGATTTCTACTTTAAGAGACTTGCACTTGGTCATCAGCTGGTAGTGGGAAGGGTGCCTCAGTTGGCTGCCTAAGATTGCTCCTTTGTGAAGGAATCCTAAACCAAGATGATGTAGGGGCAGAGTCTCAACTATACCTCTGCCCGAGTCTCTGTAGCTGTTGCAGTGCGTGGAAGGGCAGAATTCCTGCTTAGGAACAGTGCTGGTGCTGGCTCTGGGGCAGCCTTCCAGGACTGCTTGAGCAAAATTCTTGGTGTGGTCCGTGTTTGCTAGAAACCCTTCTTCCCCAAGCCCTTGTAGTAGGAACAAAGCAGGCCTTCAGATATATCCTGTCTACATATATCCTATATGTAGAAAACAGATCCAGTCGTTCCACACATGGATTCCAGTGTACTTTCTATGGGGGCTTAGACTCTATCTAATGCAAATGCAGATGGGACATGAAAGCAGCCTGAGCCAGGGCTGAATCTGTGATGCTTACAAAAGACAAAGCAAATACTTGGAGTGAGGTTTTGCAGATACCCTTGAAGGCTGGTCCTCCTCGCATGGATCTAGCAGGATGGGATGGATGGAGCCACCATGAATGAGACCTAAAGAGAGGAAATCCAAATGGACCAAGTAAGCATCACAATGAGAGAGCAGAGAAGAATCAAATAATTTATCTTTCCCTGTCCAAAGCATTCGGATGAATGAATAATTCTTGTGAAGCTGTTAGTCCTCTTTGGCTTTTTACACAACTCCCAGCAGCTCATTGCTGAGTGTGTGCTCCTCCTTCTGTGACTGCTTCCACTATCTCAGCTCACAATTCTGTAACTAACTTGCTCACGCAACACTAACCGGTGAGATTTTCTCAACAGATAGTTCAAGCCCCAGGAATACCTGCTAAATTTCTAACACAATTGGAAATAAGATGTGAAGAAAAATAAATTTAATTCTTCATATCTATATGGAAATAGTAATTTGTCTTGCTCCTGCCTTGTAATACAAATACTTGTTTTTTAAGAAAACAGAAATGTGCCCGTACAAGATCATTCATGCAAACTTCACAGGGAGAGATTTGTTATTTAAATTCCATTGATGGAAAATTTATTCAAAGTAGAGCGAGATGCACCAAATTTCCTATGGTTACTGGCTGAGATACAGGATTCTTTTGGAGGCCATGGAGAAGAAACAGTTGCCACCAGACCTAGGGACCATTACGAATCTTAACTTGCTCATTCTCCATTTGCAAGGTGCATTTTCTTCACCTTGCCTATTGTAATGTGAGCACATTGCATTTTAAAGCAAAATAAAAATCTTATCATGACAGACATTACTACCGCAGATTTGGACAGCTGGTGTGATAAACTCCTTACCTGCTGCCTTCCCAGACGTTAGCTCCTGTTAGCGTTGGGAGCTCTCATTTACGTTATCCAGCTTAGTAATAGCCATCTACCCCTCCAATGAACCTCTGTTCTGGAGACTCTTTTCCAGAAGCCTTTTAAAAAATCCAGGAAAGTTAGAGCCATTCAGTTATAAATTTTTCTAGACTGGAATTTCCTACACAATCGCAGCTGTTTTTCTTCCAAAGATTTCTCTCGCACTAGAGAGCCATTATCTATCCCTGTGGGAGATGCCATGGTTTGGTCCAAAATTATAATCATCTAATACTTGGACTATAGTCAAATTGTTAGTAGATTTCCTTGAAGCAGAGATTAAGCTCATCAGGCTGCAATTCTTGAAATTGATCTTTTATTCAGTTAAAAAAGAATAATAACTTTTATTCTAAGTACAGTCATCAAGCTGGATTTTCCCTTTTAAAGGGAACAGCTGCTATTTTTAATGATTTATTGCCAGTATCTTCCCTGTTTCGCACTTTATTTCCTTCAGAACCCCCAATGAATACCATCTGGTTCAAGTGATTTACTACGCTTGCATTTCATGAGCTGCTCCACGACATCCCAAATTAAGACAAGGAAAATATAGTCTGAGTTTCAGGAAAATCTTTCTGACAGATCTATTAGACTACAGAGTAATCTTTCAGTGGGAGTCTCATTGTCTGAGACATTTATAGCAAGACCGGACAAAGCATTGGTAAAATATACTGCAGGGATGATTCTGCATTAGCAGAAGGATAGTCTAAATATATTGCTCTGAAATTGAGCCAGTCAGAAAAATTTTTAAGGGAACCATTTTCTGTCAGAAAATACGGTTCTGACAAAACTAAAAATACTTTGCTAAGCTGTGTTAACTTTGCTGAGTATTATTTCAAAGACAAAAAAAGGGGAGGAATTGTAATGTCAAAGTGTCATATTGCATTTTTTCTCTGAATAAAGAATTTCATTTTTTTTCTGTGAAATATTTATTTATCCCATTTCTGTACTACATTCTGAAACAGAAATAAAAAGAAATGCAAAATTTTTCCAATGACCCAAATTTACTATTCTTCCCTTCAGAATTGTACTTCCTAGAGAAATATCAAAAAGTTCAGTTTTGTTCCAGTCAAAAATGAAGGTAAATAAGAAATATCGTATAGCTTCACCACTGAAAATTGCCTTCCAACACAGTTCTGAAAGTTTTCCATGGCAAATGTCATCCCTTTATGTTCCACGTTTACGACACGTTTCTCTGCATTTGCCCTTTCCCTATGTCATTTCAATGCTCAGTGCCTCAGTTCCTTCCAGATTAAAAGGAGAATAGGATGTGCATTTTGCTCTGAGAAGCAGAACGGAAAGGCATTTCATAACAGCTTATATTTTGACTAGTGAATATCTTTCTCATTCCCTGTGGCTTGGCTTCTTTATTGTCCTCAGTTTGGTTCTGCTTTCATTGATGTGCTTTATCCTTCCAGCTATAATATAATTGGAAATCTTAATCACAGTTGAAATCACTCTAAAGACAGAAGTGGAGAAACAGTCCAACTCTGAGGTGATTCGGATATTTTTTCTAAAGCTTGGTTGGTTGGAAACCGTTCTGCCCTCTGCAAGAGTAGGAGACAAAACACAAGTTCCTTTTACAGAGAAATCAACTTTAAAAAGTGTCAAAGCCCCATATTTATTTTTGATGTCCTGGGATCTGGTGAGTGCTTAATAGTTTCGAAAATTACTGTCCTTAGAAGCAGAAAGTGTCGGTATGTGAAGATTGTCAGTTGCTCCTTTTTTCTAATGGAAGCAGCTTCCTGAAAGTGCTCTGTTACCCCTTGATCTGCGGACCCTATCAGGTCTTCCTCTCCTTTAATCACTGAGGCCCAGTATCTTCCACAACCTAAAACAAGAATCTGCAGAAAGCAAACATGGCTGGACTCCCACTTAGATTCCTCCCACAGAGAGTTTTGTCCCCTTTTCTCACAAAAATTCTCTCTTCTGCCACCAGGAAAAATTACCTTCTGCTACTAGTGGAAAACGATCTTTGTTGTCTCTAATGAGCCCTGGATGCTTCCCACACACTTCTTGCCTCCTTGGAGAGGATCTGAAAAACAGGAGGGTTTCCTTCCTGCTTTGTGGGTCCATCTGTGTTCCCACAGAGGACTGGAAGAGTGAAGAGTTCCTGTCCCCATCTGCAGAACCAAGCCCACAGGCAACTGCTGCCATTCAGCGATGCTTTAGCAAGTATATGATCATAGCTTATAAGGGTACGATTGCTAACGACCCCTAGCTAGCATGCATAGTTTTATGGATCTTCACCTGCTCCTAAGCTTTAACATAGTAGAAAGGTAGACACAAACCGGGCATCTTCTGGCAGTGCCTCGTAAGCGTATAAGTGCCTCGTAAGCATCAAGAGCCACAGGCTTTTAACAGGGTATGGAGAAAGAAGGTGCTCAGTGGCCCTGTTTAGCTGCTTTTTAACAAAGAGAAAACTGAGAAATAGCAACCTAGTAGCTACCACGGCCTTGAGAGAGAAACTCTCCTCCACCCAAGCTGCAGCACAGAAGGGGGAAGGAGATCTCTGGGTTATTTCACAGGCAGTAACTTTGAGAAATAATGTCCCACGGTTCATTTGGTAGGAAGCAAGAGAAAAACAAAAGGCCCAGATAGGCAGAAAGAGGTAGGAAACGTGACTGAAATCTTCTGAAAGATTTCTTGTCATAATGCAAATAGCCACACCAGTCTGCAGGGAAACGTTTGTTTCGTCTCTGTCTGTAAGATCTGCTGTAGGACTCAAGTCAGAAGAACTTACCTGTACTTAACGTAACGTAAATGCATTGCACTCGCACATTCCCAACACACTCCTGGATTGTTTTAGGCAATATCTGAATTCACTGCGTAGCTCTTTTTTCCGTGTATTTTGCATATAGGGGAGAGGTGAAACACATTGTTGATACGTGAATACGAATACATTGTGCTTGTATATACTCATATAAACCTTTTGCATACATGACATGATTGATTTTGGCCCTCGCTGGGAAAGGAGTGATCCTTTCTGACGACTCTCTGCCCCCAGAAGGTTGCTGTGCCTTCCCAGCTGCCAGCCATACGTAACCTGTGGGTATCAAATGACCTGCAAGGTGTTTACTTTCTGCAGCAGCGTTCGTTCCAGCTGTTAGGCATTCTCCTTGCAGTTTTAAAGTCTGATGTTCAGACATCACACTGAAATGGAATTTATCAGTAAGGGATACAGGAAGGTCTAAGCCTCCCCCTCTGAGGGACCACCGCCATTGCGAGGGCGTGCTGTGCAGAGAAGACTTTAACTCTCATTTCCACATCATGTTCAGCCCTGTGATGGTGGAGCAGTGAAATTGATGCAGGGAGGTATGCTGGATATTACCTTATGCTTTCAGTTTTAACATCAGAATTAAGCAAATAATAACAAAAAAACCCTAGTCAAGAATAAATCTATGAATTAGTTTTACCACAAATAGTGCATTCTGCCCGTCATGAAATATCTGTGATAAAAATAAAGTGTCATTCATCTGTTTATTTCAATCTCTTCATTCAGACCAATATTTCATAATTAGCTTTAACTACTCCTAAGAGGTTACTCTCGCTCACGTCCGTCCACACACTAAAATGTCTGGCATTTAGTAGCAAACATGAAAGAGATTGATCTTCTCAGGACAGGACTGAGCTCATCTCTTGGATAAGCACTTCCATTGCTCTATGAGAAGTAAAATATTTCAGATTCCAGTAGCTTTGCACAATATTTCCATCCT
>VZSC01016791.1:81112-101054 GCA_013398225.1 Steatornis caripensis | reverse complement strand
CCCCCCCCCCCAGTTTTCTCAAATCTTTGTGTCTCTCGATCTGCTGAGCTCCTCTCCCATCCCATCCCATCGAGCCAGTCGGCCGCTCCAAGGTGGTGATGGAGAGTGCCCAGGGCTGCCTGGGCAACCTCACAGCTCCCCTTGCTGCTCCCTCAGTTGCTCTTTTTCCTTCCAGAGGTAAGACTGCAAAGCAGAAAAGTGCAGAGCGAAGGAGGGAGGAGGACATAACTACCCTACAGAGCTCAGCTTGGGACATGTCCTCGCATCCTGTAATATAATCACGCCAAGAGAAACTAGCTACAATCTACACAAATATTTCTATAAACTTCCTATGTTTTTATCAGCAAATGAGTGGCAGGGAAGATCAAAAAGAGCCAAGACACTAACTCTGTTGTAAAGAATGGGCACACAGACCACAAGAAAAAATGTCCTGCAGTTTGTCTCTTTGCAGAATGCTTTGACAAGTACTGCTTTCTATAAATCTTGTCTAACATATATTTCATATAATTCTCTTGAAAATTACTCATTTGGCCTTTACATTCAAAAAAACCCAAAACAAACCCCAATCCAAAACCAACTGCAGAGGCTATATTTTAGCAGTGCCTATTGCAATCTACTCTTTATTCCTGTAGCATAAACTGTAGAGCTAAAGCTGTATGTATCCCTCAATATCCCCTTGATATTATTTTTCTTTCTACTGAAATCATTGCTTCATCTTGCATAATTTTTTAAAAAAAAGTTTTCTTGTTACATGGAAAATGTAATAGTTTCAACTTTGGCCATTTGGATCTCTAGCAGCTCAGGTAAACCATTCCTTTGCACCAGGTAAACACAAATTTAACTACCTATGAAAGTTTCTCATAGCTGGCTCTAACTTGCTTATTTTCATTGAAATAATTTCCCAAACTCCTGTGATAATTTGCTTCATCTCTCTACTTGGTGAAGTTCATTTTCCTTGGTTTTTTCCTTCAAATGTTAAGAAGACAACTTTTTCCTCTCCTTGTTGTCCTTTACTCAACCACAGGGGTTTTTTGCATGCCAGCATTTCAGTTTTCTTTCCCTCCTTTTTCCTCTTAACACGTGTCACTGTTCCCTAAACTGTACCTCAACAAAGACAGATGCTGAAAGAAAGATAGTAAGGATACTGAAAAAATAACAAAACAATAACTGAAATTAATTAGTTATCAATGCTTTGGACTAGGCATTACTGTAGGAAAGTTTCATCTGATTCTTTTCTCTCAGATTCTGTCGGTCAGATTCTGACATGCTTATTTGAGTTGAGGATTACTTTCCTATTCACGTGATCTCATTGAAACTAGCAGGATTATCACTGCAGCAAATATTTCTCATACTGAAAAAGGCGGCAGAACCTAGTCTTGAATGGTTTTCATAAATTATAACCCACAGTGGTTCAGTAGATTATTTACCCCTAAACAGAGATATTTGTATTAGACAGGCATTTGCTTCTGAAATTGCAGATCACCTTCAAGCAATTGCCTACCTTTTATTAGTACCCTACACCGAAAAATAACACTTTTGCTCTCTAGCCTATGACTCTGATATGCAGAGACACTTCAATTGCTCTGCATTCCTGAGTAATCATTTTATGATGGGTTTATTGCCAGCTCTCTCTTATCAGTGCATGGCACTGTTACAGACCCCAGTGATAAATTACCCTTTAGAGAGGGAGAAGACAGTGCCACTTTAACAAGTGCAATAAAGCACTTTTTATACTGGGAGAGTTCACTGCATTTCCCATTCATCATATACCCTCAGTGATTTTACACAGATTTTACACTGTTGATTAGCTCATTAGTGGGGTTAATTGGATACATTAACTGGCAGAATTACAGCTTGACTATGAACCAGAGGCTGCAGCATTATAAATGACAAACTACAGACATGCATGGCCAGCCTGAAGGAAGTTCTTCTCTTTGATTAACTTTCATTAGGTTTTAATTCTTCCCCTTCTACTTCTGTAATTGACTCTGCCTGAATATTTACTATAGCACGAAATGAAAAAGTGGATACATTACAGGAAGCTGCATTTTCCATGGCCGTCTGTCCTGATGTTGCAAATATTCGAAAGACAATGACTAGAAAATGGGCGGTAAGAAGACTGAATAGTTAGGCCTTACAATTAAAGTTTATAAGCAGTTAAATCCTGGCTGCCATCACATACCCTGCTAGAAAATAGCGCCCACAGTTGCACATTTGGGGCCACGCCTTGTTCCCTGCACATAGCCAGAATTTTACAGATGGATTAGTGTGACATAAAAAGATAGGAAACATTTGTTGTCTGTGGGAAGCAGAATGGAGCCACTGAGCAGCTATCTACTTAGCCTAAATTTTGCACTAGCCTCTGCAGCTGCTGAGATGATGTTGTGGAAGGAGTCTGAGTTGTTACGTCTCACAGATGCCCAAATGATTCCCCAGTAATTTTGTACGCTGATTATTTTTGTATCAAGGTAATATGGTGCTGAACAATGTTGGCTAACGATTATAGAAGTTTAAAATTTAGTGGTTTATTGTAACCAGCTGATTTGGTATTAGTGTTTTCACACTGGTCTTCTCACAGCTAGTTCCACACATGAACCAAGGTCTTCCCACTTACGGTATTTCATTTCGTCTGCTAAGCACCCAAACTTCTTTCAGTTTGGATACCTCGGAAGGCTGAAAGAGAAGAAATCGTCTATGCTTCATCCCCTGTCGCTCCTCCACCCTGACCAAAAAACACTGCTTCTTCCTTCTAACTACACTGTACGTCAGCGGGCAGCAGCTCAGGGCAGATGCAGCACACAGACCCACCTGTGACCACCCTGTTTCTCTCCCACTAGAAGCTCTCCCTGCATTTGTGCACTCTTCCCAGTTTTACAGGTGCTGTCTCCAAATGCTGTTGTTAATCACGACACTTATTTCACAAGTTCTGGACACCTCCTTGTGCATTTGCTATGGGGGTAGTGTTGCTTCATACACCTTATTTCTTTCGGGGAACAAATACAGATATGAACCAAGCACAAGCCCATACGCCCAAGAGAGTATTTGCACATGCAAATACAAGAGAAAGTAATGCCCAAATCTGTTAAGCACACAGCTGAAAATGTGGAGCGGGACCTCAGGCAAATTCATTTGACTACAGAAGCAGGGATTACTTTTTAATAGCTCTCTATACCTTTTTAGGCCAAAGCTCTTAGTGGGATTTTGTTGCAGGGTTTTTGTTTTTTTCATGTATGCCTGCGATTGTCAGCCTAAGATTATTGGTTATTCTAGTAGGATGGGAGAAAGAATATTGTAGTTACTGAGTTTGAACTAATTAGTATGCACAGTTCAGTTTGTGACCTTCATTTTCACTTTGGCTTGCCCATCTGGAAGGGAATATGTTCCTTGGTCTTTTCTGTTGAATGGGTCTGATTTCCATCACTGTACATTATCTTAACTTTTCTCATTTCAGTAAGATAGGCTTTGGGAAGACAGCCATTTATTGTGTTTAGCTTCTGTTTAGGGCCTCTTTCATTCACCTTTTAATTTCTCTGTTAAATAATGTTAGCTTTGGATTGCTACCAGTCTCCGAGGTTTTTTCTGTCTCTTCTGGATAGACAGCACTTAGTCATGAGTGGTAACAACATCAAAGCACTCCGGTATATTCCCTCTTAAGTACCTATAAACCATTGCTTTCCAAATTATGTTATTATCTACAACAAAGTAACTACAAGCAATTTGAAAACTGAGGATGAAATCTGTGGGTTGTAAAAGCCATGCCTACATCAACGTGAAGAAAAGTAGTTTTGTCGTTGATTTTGTTCCAGTAGCTCCAGTTTTTGAAGCTGAATAACCATCTTATACTCAGAGACAACTACACTTTTTTCTAAAATAAGGTCCTTAATAAAGAGGATTCTAGACTTCCCAGGTAAACAATTTATTAATTCAGCCCTGAAAGCACAGCAGGATAAAAGCGTATCAACACCAAGATGAACATTTTTCTTCCTAATGGTGGCTTGTTATCTTAAAACCGAAGGAGCAGTTCTCAGAAACATCTGAGATGAGTATTTCTTCGTATAGCTCTAAGAACAATATCCTCCCTGGTTTTCCTGTCGATAATTTGGTTCCTTTGGGTCTTGTAGTTTATCCCTTTGGGAACAAGATTATTGTACTATAAACCAGCAAGTGGTTACTATTATCCCTTAATTACTAGTAATGGTGTGAAGCTGAAAAGTGATATTGCGTGGCTTGTAATATGAGTGTTATTATGCAGTGCACTTACTGACAGGGAGATTGATTCTAGGTCTGTTTTAGCGCTGCCAGAACCAAATGGCTCAGGCTGAGATGTGTACTGTCACACAGACATCACTACCCAGACTCCGATGTTTTTATTCACATCAAGTAGCACTGCTTTGCAAATGGCCCCACTGAAGTTAAAGGAAACGCCAACAGAGTGAGGTAACCATACTCAGCATAAGTAAACATATTTGAATTTGGCCCAGTGCTTGCAAACTTTTCCTCTGGAAATCACGGTAGGCATCAAAGACAGAAGCAACATGGCGCGACTGCAGAAGTAGGCTTCTGGCCCCCACCAGCTGCAGGCACAAGAATGTGCCTTATTGTAAATGCATGAGAAGTGCCGTTCGAGTCAACAAGATTGTTCATACACCTAATGCTAGACACTTGTGCAAGCACCTGGACTGTTTGCATAGGCATTATGCATGCTGCTGTAGTTTCAGAGACTTCCCAAGTACTTTTAGCACAAAAAAGTCATCATATTGTCGAGGCTGCTGTGAGTGAGCTGATGAACACTGCTCCCAGTGACCGCCTGAACCGAGCACATCAGAGCACTAGCATAGCACAGCACAGCACAGCAGATCTAAGCTCTGCCCTGCTCCTACAGCATTTTCACACTCACAGCTGCCACGTTTACTTAACAATCTGGAACTTCCTAAATAAACCAAAAGGAAAGCACAAACAGAAGAGCAGTTTTCCCTGGTTTCTGGTCAATTAAATGCTTCCTTTCCCAAGGCAGGTTTTCTTCCCTATTCATTTAGGTTCTTATCCTAGCAAAGTTCAACAGCATCATGCAGACAAGAGGCTGGCCACCAGAACTGAAAGCTCTGTGGCTACAGCTGCTCAGTCAGGCAATTTGGGTCCCCAGTTTGCTCCTTAGTCCCCTGACCAGCCATGCTACATATTAGTTTTCTTCCCAGCTCTCTTTTGAAATGAACTGACTAGTTAGTTATCTTTGAGGCAAATGCAGATGCAATTCTGCATTTGGTGCAATAACAGAAAGGCATCTCTCTGGTGGAATACAGCACAATCACAGAATCATAGAAAAGTCTGTCATGGAAGGGACCTTAAAGATCACCTAGTTCCAACCACCCTGCCATGGGCAGGGACACCTTCCACTAGGCCAGGTTGCTCAAAGCCCCATCCAGCCTGGCCTTGAACACTTCCAGCGAGGGGGCATCCACAACTTTGCTGGGCAACCTGTTTGACTGTCTCACCACCCTCATCATGAAGAATTTCTTCCTAATACCTAATCTAAATCTACCCTCTTTCAGTTTAAAACCATTGCCCCTTGTTCCTATCACTACATGCCCTTGTAAAAAGTCCCTTTCGAGATCTCTCATAGGCCCCTTCAGGCCCTGGAAGACTGTTGTAAGGTCTCCCCAGAGCCTTCTCTTCTCCAGGGTGAACAACCTCAACTCTCTCAGCCTGTCCTCACAAGAGAAGTGCTCTAGCCCCCTGATCATCTTCATGCCCCTCCTCTGGACTCACTCCAACAGGTCCATGTCCTGCTTATGTTGGGGGCCCCAGAGCTGAATGCAGTACTCCAGGTGGTGTCTCATGAGAGTGGAGCAGAGGGCGAGAATCACCTCCCTCAACCTGCTGGTCATGCTTCTTTTGATGCAGCCCAGGATACAGTTGGCTGCCTGGGCCACGAGCGCACATTGCCAGTCCTTCTCCTCAGGGTTGCTCTCAATCCGTTCACTACCCAGCCTGTATTTGTGCTTGGGATTGCCCTGACCCATGTGCAAGACCTTGCACTTGGCCTTGTTGAACTTCATGCAGTTTGCATGGGCCCATCTCTCAAGCCTGTCATGATCCCTTTGCGTATACAATACCAAGCTACAATAATTGCATCATTTCAGATATTCTGAATGTAAAAACTGTTTGACAAAATTGTCTTAAGGTTACAAGGAGTCCTTGAGACTCCTTGAGTCCTTGAGTCAAGGGAGACTTGAGAAAAACGCTCAGTGCAGACAACTATTACGTTTATTTTACTAACATTATTGTTACTTTATTACTTATATTATTATTATAATATTACTAACATTACAGTATGGCTTCATGCAAACTGCCTATTGAGGTAGTTCAGACTCATGCCGGAGATGGCTGTAACAATGTAACAGTCCAGATAATCCAGGTCCAGACTTGAAAACATTACCTGACCCTGCTTAATTCACTCCCACCGAGAGAAAGCGCTAGGAGGATTGCTCTAAACCTCTGCCCTGAGAAAAAGCGACACTCGCTAGCGCAGATGCCTTTAGTAACCACCTGGCTTAACGTGACCCTTTCAAAGAAGCTTGCCTGAGTCTCTGTTGGAACCACTGGCAGATGGTCTTTGAGAGTAATTTTCAGTTTTACATGTTTATCAGCTAGCTATATGAACAATAATTGGTATTCATGTTCAGAAACTTGCGAATAAAAAGCCTGGAATAAAAAGGTAAGTCCTAGGGCTTGGTTAAAAAAAGTAATAAAAACCTGAATTTGTTGACTTCACAGTCTCATCCACATTTTGAAAGTTCCAGCAGAAAAGCTTTCAATTCCTTTTGCCAATGGACTTGGAAAAAGGAAATAATTTGATAATATTAAACCTTAATTCTTCTACGGCTGTTAGTTTCAAATTAAAACTAAGTTGTGATTTTACCATGAAAATGAACAGTATGAAAGATATAAAAGTGGTTAGAATCTGTTGCTAAGAGGAGGAAAAGAACTTGCAGGGAAAGGCTCCACACATAACTGGATGAAAAATTACGTCAAATAAGACACTGGGAGTCAGCATGGAAATGGACTGGAACGGAAAAAAAAGAATTGATTGACAAAACCAAGCTGTGTCTTAGGGACAAAATGCCGAAGGTTTTAGTGACAGTTGTGAAAAGGCAAGCTGAGATAGAGCAATCAGGTAGATCAGAAGTATCCCAAAAAAGTCCTTCAGACACATGCTAAAAGTTAGGGAGGAAAAGCAACACCTTATCTAACGAGAAATTGGGTAGAAATTAAGGCTAGGGAAGGTATGAATGAAAAAAAACCAGACATAAACATCTCACTCCAGTTTTCCAAAATGGCAGTGACATGGGCTACTAGAGACAATTTAGGGTGGCTCTGAACTGGGAAGCCCTGCCAAAACAGGGATAATATTAGCTTGCATAGATAACAAGAGAAGAGCCATTGTGTAAGAAAATAAAGAAAATTACCAGGTATTTGTTGGCCAGAGTCAGCTTCTCAAAATTTTGCAAAACTGTACGACAACTTTTGAGGGAAAAAACTGAAAAAAAGAGGTAAATAGAACATGTATTTACTAAAGGTATTCTCATACAAACCTGACACTTTTCTTTGACATGATAGATGATCCAGGAAAGCGAAGCACAGTACAAGTTGGCATCAGTGTATGCAGCCAAGGCTGATGATAAATTTAAAGAAATATTTTAAAATAATTTGTTTCTTAAATGCCATAATTTCTATATAGTTATTTATTCTGTTCTGGAAGATTGGAATTATATTTTGTTGGTAAAAAAAATGTAGGAATAGATAATTTGCTCAACAGCAGAATCCTTGTAAGGTGTCCAGTCTTCTTTTGTTGTTGCCGCTTCCTTATGTATTTTGCTCTCTAGCTACTCTATGATTCATATTCCATAATGTAATTTTGGCCACTTTCCTTCCCTCTGAATTGATGTTTCTTTCCATTGCTGTTAGCTAACATGTTATTCAAATTCAAAACATTATTATATTTCTCCTCTCTCTTGCTCGCTCTTTCTTTTTTTTTTAAAGATCAAACCTTATTACCATCCTGGCTCCAATTCCTCCTATTTTCTGTATGCTTACAGTATGACTTGAAGTTTCACAATGGAAAAAAACATTGCCCCCTCCCACTCCCCGCAATTTAATGTATTGGGGAATTCAGTTTCCAAACTTCCTGCCTTCCCCTCTCCAGTATCCCAGTTTTTACACCTTGTTAATATGATGCAAACACAGACACACAAATACTCTATTACTTTGTTTCCAGATCAAGACACAGACATTTGTGGCTACTCTTCCTCCATGTCACAATTGCTCTCTCCGTTGTTTTACTACTGTAGAAGTCCCTTAGTTTTTTGACCATTAAAAGGTATTTTCAAATTGCTCCATAGCCAGCTTTTAAAAGGTATTTTAGTAAAATAATATAGTGCAAGTGGCTGGAAATGTGAGCCAGGATTATAAATCAGATGACAAAGTATGTTTTTGTGTTAAGAAGGATAGCTTTTATAAGCCTTAGTCCTCACAAAAAGGCAGGTTCCTCTTCGGGTCACTTCGAGAAAATACTCAGCCTCACGATTTTAAAATACTGACCTTCCTACTACGTGCAGGTTTCTGTTTCTTTGTTTTTTAAAGAACTGGAGCTGTTGTACTTTATTATAAGGTTAAGGAATTTATAGCCCAGCCTCAATTAGCCATCAAAGGGGATTCTTTAGAATGAAGGAGAAACAAGGTATATTCCCCATTAGCTTCACATGTCAAGGTTAAGTAGTTTGGATGGATGGTGAAGAGAATATGCAGAAATTCATAAACAGCCACATAGTTATTATTTATGACCTGTGGAAGAGCGCTCTCAGCAGCAAGCACATATTTGGCGCCAGGCATCGCAAGCACACCTGTACCACGCAGTCCAGTCCCACCGAGCTCAGCTGGGCGATGCCACACCACACCACCTCTCAGTTTGCTGCTTTCTCTGATGTTTGGAGGGACGGACAGCGTGTTACTGCCCAGCAAGCCCTCTGTTTCTTCTCCCTTTGCTGGCTTATGACCTCAGCAGGAACGATGAGGTCAAACACTGTGCCCTGGCCATAGCTTAGCTTTTATTATTTAGAATCATAGAATCATAAAATTATTTAGGTTGGAAAAGACCTTTAAGATCACTGAGTCCAACCGTAAACCAAATGCTGCCAAGACCACCACTAAACCATGTCTCTAAGTGCCACGTCTACATGGCTGATCTACACATTTCTGACGTTCCTTCCTCTGTTGTGAGATCTGTCATGCCTATCCCCTTGTTGTTCAACCCGTTCGAATTTCAAATAAGCCTTTCTTAAACTATGACTACAGAGAATAAAAAAAAACATCTTAGATAAGTACAAAGGGAACAAACACAATTGCAACAACTAAATTTAAATTCTGCCAATGGATTTCGTAGAAGTCTTGGCTACCACCATAATATCTGTCCTACTTCCTCAGCCAAATCCCAACCCCTTCAGTCTCAGATGAAAACAGGGGGAATACCTGAATCGTGCAATGACCCCCAAAGTCATCAGCTCTGAGACACAAAGCCGCAAGGCAGCGAGCCCCTCTTTTGAAAATGTGGGAGCTGTCACTGACAAGCCTTGAGGTCAGCTTCCTCCCTTCTTCACCAAGCCATGGAGGCAACTTCACCTGTATCCCGAGCGACAGAGGTCATCTCTCAAACGGACAGAAACACCACTGACAAAAACATGCTTCCCTGCTTCTGAGACTTTAGCGTGAGAGGGGAGCGGTGACTGGTCTGGTTGGTGTGAAAGCCCAGACAGGAGAGTAATGAAAGAGGGCAGAGCTGCATGGTTGTATTTCCTCATTATAAGCAGGAGCTTGTTTTGCTGGAATATTTCCTGCTTGAGCATAGTTAAGAGAGTGGAGCTGGTCAGAGAGGAATGTCAAAATCATTTAATAGGGATCAGTCTCTCCCGAAGGAGCGCAATGTGCTAAAGAACAGGGCAACCTGTTCTCTGTGCATCACGACTTGCAGGTTCTGTTTTCTGCATGATACCAGAGGTATGCTGAAGGAAGAACCTTTGCAAGACCTGAATGCAAGGAGTTTTGAATGACAAGCACTCATATGCTCAGCCCAAGCACTGTCATACCTAAATACTAAGCAGTTCCTTCTCTCTTTCTCTCTCTCTCGTCATTATTATCAGATCATACATCTTCAGCAGAGCTTATGCAAGACTCTCAAGTCCAGGCTGTGAGTTCCTAGCAGTCACTGTTCCCTCAAATTTACAAAGCGTCTTCTGGATAGCTTTTACCAGTGGTTTTCCTCTGGAGTTGTAAATGGAATAACATGTTGCCTGATGGACTCCTAGGAGAGTCAACAGCAGTTACTCCACATGCCTTCTCCTTAAGGACTGTTCTCAATTCTCGTTCTCTCACGTTTAAACAAGCGCACGTGCATACAAATATACACATATGCCTGCCTGAACCCATAAATCTGACTCACCAGATGTTAATAAAGAGAATAGCAAGTTCTTAACAGGAATATATCAGATAGCGTTTTTTCTTCCCAAATGTGTGGTTCACAAAACGGATTCAAGCTCAGTTTCATCAAGATATCAAATCAGCCACATTTAAAAATCAAGAATTTTACTGCAGCTAATATGGCTATATTAGCAAAACTAAATGCTAGTAAAATACAGCACACAACTTACCCTCCTTCAGAACTCTGTGTAGAAAAAGAAAGAAACTGCCCTTCACAGGAGCAAGATATCAGATTGGGGATGGAGTTGCCTTCCCTTCTGCTAAGCTGCCATTTACCATTCAAAATCCTTATTTGCAACTGCACACAACATACTCAGTGAAGAGTGCTTACCTCTCACTATCCGGATTTTGCTAGATCCTCACTGATGGTGACAATTATCTGGCTCCACCTACTTGCACCCCTGATGTCAGCGGAACCACTGTGGCAGACCATGGCCCTGTGCCTTCTCTTAATAATACTTACACTATTATTTTTATGCTGCTGTTAAACAAAGTTATTTCAATTTTTCTGGGGCATGTTTTCTCTACTTTGTGTTTTGCACACAGGGCTTTACATCGACAATCTAGGCAAAGTGTATCTTTTTGTATTTTTTAAAAAAAGCAATTCCTTTGAAGATCTTATGGTGTTTGCATATGACAGGGAAGATTTACAGACAAATTATATTTTAGTACATTCTCACTCGAACTGTAGCTGTTAAGAAATTCAGAAAAACTGGGAATATAAACCCAGATATTTCAAGCAATATGTGGAATGCTGCCAGATTTAGAAATAATCCAATAATGTCATGTTTTGGAGGTAAGATATCTTCAGCCTAGCGGCATCTTAAAGCTCATAGCTCACATTACTAAGTTGATATTTCATGGAAGTTACACATACATAGATTTCGGTTTTGCTACAAAGGTGATGAATTGCAAAAGGAGATGTCACATCAAGACATAAGCACGAGCACAGAAAATGTGTTGCAAAGATTTACTGTTTCTATAGAATTCCAAGCATAAGCTGTAATGCAAAACTGTAGTGCATTAGGCACTGTGCTTGATATGGGACACCTGTTTATACTGCTTCAAATGTAAAAACTTGGGATATTCACTCTTTCAGTAACCTGAATACAGTCCACGTGCCTTCTGAATCTATGTATAAGCCTATGATGTAGTTGGTATTCAAAACACATCCACTAAATTAAGTAAAAACTACACGGGAAGTTATATGCAATGGTGACAATGCAAGATTTGCTAGACAATCACTAAAGCATGATGTGACACAAGCCCACGTAGCTGGACAATCTTAGAAATTACATAGCTGTTAGCCTTAGGTAGAAATATAATGCCAAAAGAAACCTACCTAGCTCCTTTTATGTTTTAATGAGATTTTTACTCTTCTCATGCAGTACAAATCATCCAGGAAGGTATCTTGATGTAGGACGTCCTCTGATGTTGGCCAGTATTACGCCATTTATCCTCTCCCCTCTCCAGTCAGCTCTAAAGATGTTCCACAAGAAAAATAAAGACAAAGGAAAACCTAATTGGATCCTGCCATCTGAATAAAAGTTACAGCGATAAAACTATGCCTTGAATACAAGGCTTGCTGAAATAGGTGACCCAGGCATTTTGAATTTATAGCTACATGTGTAGACTGACTTGTGGATAACAAAAATATACATGTAATTACTCCTTGGCTGACAGAAAAGGGTCTGGGGGATGCAAGGTGAGAAAGAAGAGGAAAAATGTATGCAAAAGGGAGGAAACGTACCTACATTTTAGCTGGCTTTCGACAACAAATAGTAAAATATTGATTATTAATGGTCTTTGGCATAGGAAAGCGCATTACAAGCTCCCCACTAAAACATGTATTGAAGCTGTAGTAATATAAATACATATTTAAAGTTAGAGCAAATTGTAAGAGGTATAGCACATTTTTTTACCAACTAGTATAACTTACTGCAACTGTGGATATGCTAAGCACTTTAATTATCCATTACATTTTTTGCTTGAAAATCAAATGCAGAAGCGCAGAACAACATAACTTCTCCACAACACCTCTCGCCTGTGTATAATGCTTCCCTGAAGGACGTGCCTTCTTTCATCAAAGCAGTCTAGTGTCAGATGTAGGCTGGTGCTGCTTCACTGAAAGCAGGGCAGTGGTGCTGATTTACGCCAGCTAAGTACGTATATTCAAACACCATCAATTAAATGTCACAGCTTTTGCGACCAGGGAAGGTGAACATTTTTGCTGAGGAAGCAAGCTTTTGCTAAAGTTGCCCTAGGCACAGAATAAAGGTTCTTGGGTTTGAAAGTCTGAAATATTTAAAAACCGAGCAAACTGCAGCGCCTCTTATATTGCTGACAATATTTTTAATAAAAGAACCCAGCCTGCCTGTGAGATCGTTGCAAATACTCAAGTACCTAGGTAGAAACATGATTCGTCAGTCATTAGTTTAAAGAGGTTTTCTTGGATGAAGCCTGCGAATTGATATCCCACAACACAACGCCCACAATGAACCCAGACATATTTCTCTGACAAAAAGATCTAAAAATGCAGCAGTGCATGAGAGAGAACGGAGATTTCATACTGCTGGAGAGACTGTATGAATGAACTACTTCTTAGAAGAAGCAGATTGAAGCTTTACGTTATAAAAAAGTACAGATTACTACATCTTGATGAACCAACTTACTATGGAATTCTTGCATGGTAGGAGGGATTAACAGTGTTATCTGCCTTCTTCAGGATTTTGGTAGAAGGAACATGTAGCTTTTTCAGACCGTCCTCAGTTGAAGATGCAACAACAGGGATTTCCCCCGTGGCCCCCACATCCGCCACCTCACTTTTCCTGTTTTGCATCCAATATATAGTGTTACAACATAGCTAAGATGGCCACTTCCGCATCAGAAGCCTTACATTAAAATTAATTTGTCTTACAGTGTTAAAGCTTACTCTCTAAAAATGTCCTTTATTACTCAGTAAGCCTTCTGCAATTCAAGTCTATGGCTTCCTGAAGCCATATTCTTCAATTCTAAGAATAAAAAAGCACACGTTGTATTTCATCCTGCCAGGATGAAATCCAGCCAGGTGGGCTGGATTCTTTTCTACTTTGGACATCAGGAATGTAAGTCTTAACTAAGTGACTGGCTGTTGAATTGTTGCAGTGGTGAGGAGTCCTGCCCACTTATCTTTCAAAGTAGTTATGGTAGAATTAAAATTGAAGCTAGTAATCCCTGTAGCTAGTGATGCCGTTCTTAAATTCTGTCTTTACGTACACTCCTTTCAGATGATTTCTCCCATGCTTATGCATTCAGACATGGGCACACACGTGTGCACAGTGAGCCACAGCAGATCTGATTGGTGCATGGCACAGGGGCACAATTTAGGGAACTGATGCTGAGGTCTTAGCAGCAAGAGTTTGTCTTGAGAGCGGAAAGAGGTGGAAGGGCATGCTTTCTGATCGATTACTATGGCTATGCCAGCCGTTGTCCCTTCATGGGACCTGGGGTGTCAAGTGCCACAGCAGTTATTGTTACCCCACTACTAAAGTAGCAGTCAGTTCTGCCACTGAATCGGGGTCTCTTAAGCAACAGGAATTATTGCTGCCCCCAGGCTGTAGTACAGGTCACAGCCTCGACCTGCCAGTGCTGTGCTAAGTGTTGGAGAGAAGTCCTCCTCCTTTCCCGTATCACAGCCTCAGGGCTCAGCATGCAGAGCTGGAGAGTGCATGGGGTTGGCATCTTGGCCCTTAAGGTGAGACTATTGAGTTGATTATTCCTTCATACGGCAGGCATCACTTTCTCACATGTCAAATATGTGTCTATGTTATGCTTACTGCTTTGAAAGACTGACTTCATGAAGAAATAGAACAGCACCTGTTGTTCTGTCACAGAAAAGGGAAATCAGGACTCAACTGAAATACTAGGGCACAATTTCTATCACACCTCCAGCTCACAATGAGTTCAATGGCACTACCTGTGATTTACAAAGGCCTAATTTTTATTGCCTCTATTACACTCTCAGATTATGTTAATGGAGACAGAATAGGGAAGAAGAAAACCACACCTCTTACAATTTCATCAGATTTAGCGATTCTGTTGAAACATCCATCATTCCACTGTGCAATTTTCTTTTGTAAGTGAAATATCAACTATTCTATCACTGAAAAAAAAAAAGTTAGTACAAAATGTCTGCAAACCAACTGTCCACTAAGTCGACTGGAATTTTGTCTGAGATGTGAGTACAGGATCAGGCTCCTTATCTGAAAGATTCCTGTTTCAGTAATATTTAATCACATATCTGTTACGCAACAGACACTGATTTATACAGTGCCTAGTTACAGAACCCAAGCCATACAAAATATAGGATGACTTTAATTTGGAAATATAATCTGGATATAGATATCTAATTAAGTAGATTTCACATTAATTCATTATGACGACATGTCAGTAGACATTATCCTCCCATTTGGCTGTAATGGCTATTACCAGTATAATCAGCATATTACTGCTATAAAACACAGAATTTAGCAGCAGGTTTGAATCTTCTGTTCTCTCTTTCTTTCAAGACAGGAGGCCATAAGATGTACCCGATGATGAGTCTGTGAGTCTAAAAACGCATGTCAGATTGTTAACATTAACAACATCACAAAAAATGTAGACCATAAATTAATTCTAAACCTTCAGGAAAAAAAGGTCTTTCTGTGTATGCAGATGATGACACTGCAGAGTTTTAAACACCTTGCACCGAAAAAATAAAGGACAGAAAAGCATTAGTCCCATGGAGAATTGCTTTAATTGCTTTGACCCCAAAGGGTAAGGCATTAGGAACACCTTAAGAGCTATATAGTCAGTACAAACAATGGTGCCCTGAAGCAGAAAGCAGCCTTTTTCACTCTCTTGCTTAGATTTTGACCAATGCCTTCAGTGTAATCAGCTATGGCAATGTTTAATCTAGATAATACAAATCATCACTACAAACAGAAGAGGATTTGCAATTAATAAATTTCTCCTTATACCAGATGTAGGCAAGAATAATTTTGTACTGCACTCCATAGGTAGAGAAACATACTATACGAATGTAATATCTGTTTAGATTATAAGAACTAAAAAGTAATAAATGTGCTCAATATATGTGAAGAGTAGTTCTAATCTCAGTTTCAAAAATATGCAGCATCTAGCTCACATTACTTACAGAAGCTGAAAACATGACAGAAGTTCGTGATAACGTAACCTTGGTGCACTGGATGTGTGCTTGTCCAGTACGCTGGTTAATTTATTTTATATTTGCATACATGTTATGAGTCAGAGTGTATAAAATGTTTACTTAACAGATTCTTTCCATTTCCTCTGCCATATCAGCTTGTTTCAACTTCCTTTTTCTACTAAATTTTTTATCTGTTTTAAAGACAGACTTGTTCCTGTCTTTCAGAGGTCATCTTAAAACACTCATGGATCTTTGGTTTTTCAACTTTGATACGTGCTCTTATGTTTTATAAAGCTTTTGTTATATGCTGTTTGTCTTTTGCATTTCATTTCAGTCTACGCTAAGTCTTGTTGTATATATCTTTCTAAGGATCAGAAGCATCAAACTGGAGTGTTTCTGGATGTTTGTAGCTAGAACGCTTCTGATGCTGTTTTGTTACAGAGAATAGCAAGCCCTTGAGTATTTTGAGTCATCAGGAGAAAAAAACACTGTCATGAATCTTTATAATGTGAACACAGACTTGTAGTCCCGCTCTCCAAATTCCTCAGGCTTTTCATTATGTCGTTATAAATTAATAATAACAAAAACAGTGGTGTGGGCTCATCACAGAAATTACAAGTTTAAAACCATTTTCATGTTTTCATATAAAATGGCTGTGATTACACGGGCAAACTGGGGAGATCTGCAACCAAGCTGTGACAAAGTGCTCGGTTTCCCAGAACAGAGGCTCCTTCTGTGTGGGTGACTGCAGTAAATGCACATGGGACTGCTCTGTGTGGGTGGGATGTAAATGAATCTTGAACCCACACTTGTCCCTGCTTCTCTTTCTTGTCTGTATAATGGATAGAGAGAAAAAGAAAATATCACCCCAAATAAAATCTTCTTAATAATCTTTGTAGAAAGCAGGATATTCTCCTTTTTCTCTAGAAGGATTGCTTTTGGCTGATGGGTTCCCACTCTCTTCTGGTTGACAGACTAGCTACCTGATATGCACATTATTTAAAGAGAAGATCACCCCCATTTTTGGCTTTGAGTGTGGGTGACTCAACAGTCAGCAGTGTCAATGTACATTCCTGTACAGCTGGGGAAGGACTGAACTCATGGGATCGTTCTCCAGTTGGCATCATGTAGATCCCAATTTCTGTTTTGTACATCGTTGTTGCAGTTACATAGTATATCTGGCAATTGCTGGCATCTAGGAATACGACATCTCTAATTCAGAAAGAATTTTGACTTTTAAAATCAATTCAGGTGTGCTATCACATGCTCTGAAGGTAAATAACTGGCTCTAGAAGCTTACAAAATTTTTTGTTCATGTAACTATATGGAGAATACTTGGTGCATCAGATCTCATCACAGTAACGTATCACAGTTTTCAGAAAAGCTCTCTTTTTATCTGAAAGTCTTCATATGCCTTACGAAGGAGGTTATTCCATTCCATTTACAGATAGGGAAACAGCATCATGGGGAAGTGAATTAACTTTCTGAAGTTACTTGCAGTGGGCCAGGAGCGGACTTGGGAAAGAAGATCCTATCTCCTTGGCATATTGACCTAAGCAAAATACAGCTGAAATGATTTGGACGAAAGAAATTCTTCCAGAATGATGATGAGGAAGAGCTAATGTGAATTAATTAAACTATGTCCTCCAGTGTTCAATGGCCTATTCCCACCCTTACACGAAAGGACAGGGCTGCTCTGATCAGCTGAGGTCTTAGCTACAAGCATTTGGCTTTTGGCAAGGATCTTCTGCGGTGCAGGAAAGCAAAGCTCACTACAATTGGCAAGAGACCAAAGTCAGGACATGCTGTTCAGCCTTCTAGGTTTAAAAAATGGTATCAAAGTGAAATGACTCACCGGGATAATACAGACTGTAGAAATTCAAGTGGCACTCACAGAATGGGAAAGCAATACCCTGGGTATTCATCATAGTTGTGTCAAATCTAATGTGCAACAAAATTATGAATTCTGGATGACAGATAACAAATCTTTGTGAGTGAATGTGTCCCTGAGTGCAACAGCAATGAAAAGTGAATAGGACACAAAAAAGAAAATAGATAAATGCATGCTCCTGAATGCTAGGAGTAAAGACTTTGCTGCCAGTAGGCCATGCACAAATATATCCTGCTAGAGCTACCTCTGTGGTACGGGTTATGCTGACTTGAGCATAAGCAGGCTGTTTCTTTCTACAAAAGCAGGTGAGAAGGGAGGGAAAGAAAGCAGGCAGAGACTTAGCTACCTCTCACTACATAAAACAAAGTCACTAAGGGCTCAGTTTAGGCTCCCACACGTAGATATCAAAGTGTCACTTTGACATAGTGCCACTTGTGGTGCTCTAAGATACTTCACCTGGATTCTGGCTGCCGCTTCAGAAGACAGGTCTTTTGCAGGTCTTATTTCTTTATCTGTCAGATCCATACGGATGTTATTGATACGTTAGAGTATCTGAAAAAGCATTAGATGCTTTATGTGGAGAAGCGAATTCAGCCCTAAAAATGTGAAATGTGAAGTAGGTCAGCAGCAGAGCTTCTAGCAGAAGAAGGGGAATGGATCTCTGATCCATAATGTCATTCCTGGCATGACCTTCAGGCACAGAAGCAATGGCCACCACATTAGCTTCATGCAGACACATAATTCAGCACTACCAGTCTTTAAATCCCAAAGTGCAAGTAGCTACAGCAACCTGTGAGAGCTGCTAACTCCATGAATGCATTTTTGAAAAAACATTACAGTTATTACAGAATATCTTTTGTCCTAAATGGAAAGAAAAGCTAAGGTAATTTCATTCCCACTGTGTGATAAACATTAACAACTGCTGACTTTTTAATGCTGAGTACTTTAGGTCTGAGAGACTTAGATGGATGGAGTAGATTTCCTGTATATATTTAAATACAACTGTTCTCACTGAATGAATATACACATGCTCTCACTCTCTATGAGTATATTTCTAACGTCCTTCTACATTTACTACAGTACATGATATAACATTCAGTTTGACCTTTTAAGCTAATCTTTACTTGTCAAAATAAAGATATTTTAGACATGGAATACATCTAAATCTCAGCTGTCTTTTGGCTTCACTGTAGTGCTCTGATGCTGTCAAATATATTTTAGAAATGCATAACACATCATTCCGAAAGGAAGGCTCCTGTTACCCTGAATAGATACATCTGTGGCCAACATTTTCCATTTATGTATTCTAAATTGATCACTGTATCTTGCAGCTGCATTCAGCTTATCTTGAATTTTGGTAAGGAAAAAGTAAAATATTATTTAAAAAGAACACTTTGAACGTGGTTTGCATTACTGAAAGCTAGACGCTTCACGCGTTGTTTAACAACAGGGAAAGGATGCATAATACATATGAGGCCACAGACAGAAAAGGACACGTTAACCACATCGTCTTAGGTCAACACAGCTTTTTTCAACCAGGATTCTCCATTTGTCATGCAGAATACTCCACGTGTTTCTCTATTTGGGATTTCCTCTTTCAGCACAAGAAGCCACCCTTCCTCTCCTGTATTCCCAATAAACAGAACCAGCAGCAAAGAAACCTTGATGGTGGTAATGCAGGTAATGACTCCCCACGCTTTTGTCCCCAGCAGCCAGCCCAGTCCTGCCCTGGGCAGGGATGGAGAAAAGCCCCTCGGCTCCATTAGCTCTGCTTCAGGACAGATGGAACAACCCACATTCATCACAGCTTTTGCTTCTGTCTCTCTGCAAACTCAGGCAGATTATCTCAGTGCTAGTCACAGTTCAGTTTTTTATTCCATTCATATAGATGAAATGTTCACTCCTCAAAAAAAAAAAAATCAACTAATATTTCATGATAGGTGTTGGGGCCTTTCTCCAGGACTCCAGTCCCTCTGCCTCAACCATGCTCTGGAAAAATGGGAATTAGAAACGGGTAGGGGAGCAGCATACCTGGTCCTCTGCTGGGAAGCACCCAAAATCTTCACGTGCATTTGCAGTCCAGGCACATTGAACACTGCGTGTGGCTTGCAGGAGTCAATCAGCCCTCGGAAATGGGTTGTAAAAAAAATGGAAATTGCAATTGCACCACTACAGGTTGGGGGCTGACCTGCTGGAGAGCAGCTCTGCAGAGAAGGACCTGGGAGTGCTGGTGGACAACAGGCTCACCATGAGCCAGCAGTGTGCCCTTGCGGCCAGGAAGGCCGATGGCATCCTGGGGTGCATTAAGAAGAGTGTGGCCAGCAGGTCGAGGGAGG
>VZSC01016791.1:69660-80585 GCA_013398225.1 Steatornis caripensis | reverse complement strand
GAAGTTCCACGTAAACATGAGGAGGAACTTCTTTACTGTGAGGGTGACAGAGCCCTGGCACAGGCTGCCCAGGGAGGTTGTGGAGTCTCCTTCTCTGGAGATATTCAAAACCCGCCTGGACACGTTCCTGTGCAACCTGCCCTAGGGGCACCTGCTTTAGCAGCGGGGTTGGACTGGATGGTCTCCAGAGGTCCCTTCCAACCCCTCCATTCTGTGAATCTGTGATTCCATGAATCAGGCAGCCTGAATGTCTGGTAAATATTCTGATGCTTTTTCATAACATTTTAGTTTTGTTGGTCACGGGCATTACAAAAGAAAAAGAAGGTGGCAACTGTTATCAGATTCTTGTGTTTAATTTTCTCCACTTTGCTCACTCTTTCAAAAATTGTTTTTATCTTTGAGATTTTTGAAATTATTCTCTGAAAAATATTTTCATTCAGATTAGCTCATTACCACTACCATCAAGGAAACCATTCATTTTCAGATCTGGTTAATTTTAGCAGCATGTATCAGGGAATTTAATTGGCAACATGTTAATACTTAAAATCTCTATTTTGCAAAGGCATATGCATGCACCTAGTTTTAAGCATATAAATATTACCATTAAAAATCTATAGGACGAGTCACATGTATAATGTTATATGTGTACCTGCATCTACAGAGAATGAAATGCAACTCATCTCCAGTAAAACATGCTGGGGCCAGGAAACAGCTATTATTATCTAAAATATTATCCTCATGAATAAATGTACGAGTTTTCTGTTCCCTGTAGTATATTTTTAAGTAGCTCACTTTTTTTATTGTCATACAGTTCTGAAACTGCTATTTTGGTATCTTTAAGAAAACCCTCCCACACTACATTGTATGTTACATCCCTAATCATAACCACAACACATCTGTCTGGTGTTTGTAATGGACTTTGAATGCTGAATTTCTTTACTGGCAAAATAGTCCCATTGAACAGCTTTTGTCATGTCTTTAGACAATACATATTCCACACAACTAACCGAAGACAACTGGATAAGCGGTGTGGCACCTTTAAAACCTTGGAAGGCTAAGGGTTCATGTTGTACCATAATGGGGAAAAGAGGAACCCTGTGCCACTTCCACATTTTTCTTGTTTATAATTACATAGAAACTGAAGGTTAGGCAGAGTATCCTTCATAACGTGGAAAACATTCTGTGTCACCACAGAGTTTTAATAGGCAACTCATGTCTATTAATAGGGGCACATCTGTTCCAAAGGCTTGCATTAATGCAGGTGTCTGTTCTTCTTGTGTTTTTTGATTATACAGTAGATAATTAGTTAGACATTATTATTTGCAACCCCCATTTGGATCACTTATCACATTATCAAAGGCTTTAGTTTCTAATTATGAATATGAAACAAAAACCTTAACTTTGCATATGTAACACTCAAATATAAACCTATTAGAAGGATTCTGAGAGACCGAATGGTCTTTTGCGTTAAAAATTAACACCAAAGTAATGCCATTGATGCAAGAAGAACAATTTTTGCTTTACAGTTCTGTGATAGGAAACCATTGCCTTTCTCGTTCTTCTTCCTAATAATTACAAGTACCTTAAATAATATTTGGTTACTTAATTCTGGTTTAAAATACAACTTTTCCAAAATCTATTCGATGAATGTGACAGGCCCAGATCTTAAAGACCACAATTTTTTCTCATGAAGCACATATGTAAGTACCTTCCCTATTCTGACAATTCATTAATCCATTTTGCTATTCCCAAATTTTCTCTTTCCATCTAAACTAAAATCATAGTCAGTCTCTTTGACATCTCTTGCAGTAATGCAGCTGTTAGTTTAGGCTACAACAGAAATAATGTTTTGCGTTTCAAGATTTCCCTTTACACGCTCCATCAGAGTGAATAACAGTGCAATGCCTGTTACTGTCACACTTGTCTGGATGTCATTTTTGGTTTAGACCTTTTCCTAAATTTGAAAATACAAAGTTTGTATATTCTTTCTGAGTAACATTGCTAAGATTGTGCCTTCCTTACACATTCATGCAGAGAAAATTATTTCCTGGAAACTTCTGGGTTTTGCATCTTGGCTACTTCAATATTGCTCTCTTCAGCTTGAGAAATGCAGTTCTTCCTGACCAATGTCTATCATCTTGGGTGTTACCGTGACCTAAATCATTCCACTACCTCTCATTCTTCATAGTCTGCTAATCTCCATGACCTCCTCTTGCCTGATTCTATTTACCACCTATTAACTCACACTAATCTCAGTGGTCTAAACAGGCATCCCTGTGCATTCTTGGTGATACATCTACAATTTGAGAAATCCCCTGTGAAGTCATTTATTCACTGAAAACTCTCAATAATACTCTGAAACTTGACAAAATTTGTGACAGTAATCAAGAAGTAGTACTCAGTATCCAAGTGGTTAGGATATTCAGCTTGGCGAGGGATAACCTGTTAGTCTGGTCTCTGAGTCCATTTCATGCCTCTTTTTGCCTAACGGGAAATGCATAACCTGTGGAGGCAGAATGCGCTATTATAATTTCATCCTTTGGTCATTCCGAAAGTGCAATGAGTGGGGATGCTGGGATGTGCTCAGGGACTGCTGCTAAGGAATAGATTTGCTCTGGGCACACTTAGCAGATAAAGCCAGGCTTCTCAAGCATCTTTGCTTTTGGGTGCTGTTTCACCTCACATCTGGCGTGTATCAAAGGGGCATCTAAGAGCTTAAGATGTTTCTACATACGTGTGGAAACCTTCATTTAGGCTTCTAATGGTTCTGACAGTTGCTAGTTCAGTGACACTCATATATCTTTTTATTTTAAATTTAGAAGTCTAAATTCTGCCTTAAGTAAGTATTTTCAGGATATTTTTGATATTCCACTTTCAAAAGTGGTACATACACTTTTGAAAAAAATAGCTACTATTTCCTATTATCACAATGTGGGGCCACAACAGGGTCCTCAGTACTTAAAATATAAAATTGTGCAAGATGGCCAACAGATGTTAAAGAGAAACTGTGTCGCTCTTCCAGATCTTCTGACTCTTCCTTCGTCACATCAGGCATTATCTGCTTATTTGCACAGCCTTTCACTACGTAATTCCATCATACCTTTCATAAACTCTTGGTATCAATTTCAGTTACACATGTGCTTAAATGAGCACCTTACTATTTTTCCCCTGGTTGCATCTCAAACTTGGGAGGCCTCTATGGATACACTTCTCACAAATACATGTACTACAGTAGGACTTTATTTAGAATACTTATGAATCCAGGCATTTCCCATGATAGTTTTTATTCAGGCCACATGATCACATCTACCAATGTCAATTAATCTTTTATGTATAATCAGATTAAAAGTTATAATTAATTTCCTCCCTAATATCTGTCATGGATTCAAGAAGATAAACCTTATTTCCACAATGCATTTCAAAGTGCAAGCAAAATGGTGGAAAAATCAGAAAAACTGCAAAAGTAACTAGGAAAATTATCCTCTCTGAAAGGCAGACCGGAAAAGATTGAACCATTTGATCAATAGTTATAACACAGAATATGATGGGCATAGTGGCTGGAATAATTAAGCAATAACAGACAGCCAAATGATAAGAATAAATGGATAAAACAGAGAAGCCGACTGGCAGAGAAAGCTGTATTTCATGGAACTTCTTTCTTCCTACCCCCAATTCCTTACTATTCTTCTCTGCAAAGTCCCAGGCTTCTTTATCAAACCTTCTGCAATAATTTTTGTTATACTGACAGAGTAAATTCCACAGCATGCCAGTCATGACTATAAGTTCAATTAAAATGACAAGACTGACATGCATGGGTAACTTTTGTGCAAAAGGGAAAAGAGAGGCAGCTCTTCAATGAAATTAAATTCCGATACCACTGTTTTGGCAAGGTGTTTCTGCAAGCATAGAAAAAAAATTGTGTTCCTGAGCTTCCATCCCTGGAGACAGTTAACCAATGAAAGCTATAGCTGAGTTTGATTAACTCTGCATGTTTTTCTTGACCTCATTAACAGAGTCAGCTGATGGATTTCTAGATCAATTTGCATGCAAATGTAAAAAAAAAAGAATTGTGCTGTAATGTTAAGCTATCCACCTTTCTAGACTCTTCCTTACCTCATTTCATCTTTCTGTAGGCAAAACTGAGCAATGAATGGGCAGGGTAAGTAATGTATCCTCTTTTAACCGTCCATTTGTCATGATCCCAGAACAGAATATTTCACATGATAGTTGTCTTTTCAGAAAATTGAGGTAGATACAAAGGGAAAACTAAAACAATGCAGTTAGGGAAATGAGTAAGGAAGTATGTAGGATCATATTTTTCAGTTATGTAAACAAAAAAAAGGTTACGGATATCAACACATACGTGCTTTTTACCCTGTATAGCCTTGGTATCAGTAAAAATACAAGGTCAAAATCCCCTCTTTTGCTAATTCACTGTCCAGTTTCAACCAATTCTCATACTGAAAAACAAGTCAATGTTTGCACAATTAATAAATAAAGATTAAAAAATTCAGGACCCATCCTGTTACACTTCATAAAGACAATAGAAAAATGTCCCTCTTATGGGAATATGTTATTTTCAGTGTTACTTTCTAGTAGTATGTAAATAAATAAAAGGAAGGTACACAGAAGCCACTAAGATCATTCAGGGTTTAATTTTTGACCAAAAGTTCACATAATGCTGTGATTAACATGATTTTTTTAAACATAGGACACTGGGACTCATTTGTAACTCAGTTTCACTCCTGAGACTTTATATTAACACAGAGATAATAGAGGCAGACACAGTAAATAGAAGAGGGCAGGTAAAGCTGAGGGGGAAAAAATATATCCCTAATGCCATATTGATTTGCTTCTAGAAAGTAGGAGCTTACCTATTAGTTACATTAGCAAAGCTTTTACCCACTGGACAAGTGACAAATATCTACTGACTTAAAGTGGACAGTAATACAGTATCTGTGTAATTGCTGGTGCTCACAAACTCATGACAATAGGAGAGCACAACAACATGGTACCATCCACTTGACCTTTCAAACAACATAACTTATCACAGACATTACTTATGTATATATACAGCTCCAAAAACCAAGGCAGTTTAGAAGAAAAGGGACTATAGAAAACCTTCCTGTTATTAGTTTACTGATCAGCAGATTAGTACATATTATAGATTAGAATATAGATGCAAATTTTTTTTGACTAGGCAAAACACAGATGTCAGGAAGGTGCTGCTGAAAGACCGATCAAAGACAGGCAGCTGGGCAGCCCAAGGACAAATGAAATTCTCTGGTGAGAAAATGAAGGGTAGCAGAGAATATTTGAGAAAATGCAGGCAATCTAGTCACTTTAATACGATACGAATGACCTGTAAATGTATTAAGAACAAAGGACATGGCAGTGCTCCTCTACCTTGAATACTGTGTTCAGCAACACTGTCTCTTAAAACAGACGCAATATGCATGGATAAGTACGAGAAGGACACTGAATGATCAGAAATATGGATTTCATACATGGAAAGACTGAAAATACCTTCTGAACTATTTGACAATGATCTGATCGTTAGATCAAACTTCTGTTAATGACATGTCAAGAAGAAAGGAACAGAAAAACAACTCTCAGCAGTTTCATTCTGAACACCTACCAATCCACAAGGTGAACAGTTAGATGAACTAACAAAAACATTAACTGTCTTTCTGAAATTTCTGTAAAATTTGGGGGGGGGGGTAAATTTTGATTTCTTACGGTTTCTTAATTATTCCTAATGAAATACAACACTTTTGCATCAGAAAAGAATGGAATGACCATCCATCGACTAGCACAATGTGCCAGAAACAATAGCAAAAGTCTGGATTTAAATTTCTCAGTGGAAAAAAGTTCGCAGAATGACTGTTGTCAGATGTACCAAGGCCTGAAATTCATCTGGTAACTTAAAAGAAGATGAATATAAACATTCAAACAAGAGACCATCATGATGGTACTGGAAAAAGCTTAATGGAGTAAGATCATTAGCCTGGCATCTTCAAGTCAACATCACAAGAGAAAGAGGAGGTTTGCCATCCCCAGAGCTGAGTCTTGTCAGCACTGATCTGGATTTATGAGCCAGTAAGGTAATCCTTCATGATTATCTGTCCTGTTGTTCACCATTACCGCACCTTCAAGGAGGCTGCTTTGTTGCGTGCTGTTTATGTCATGCTCAGCTGAAGTATAATTGAAGACCACCTATACTTACAGCTTATTCATATACAAATTAATGGATGCTGGTAAAGTTGTACATCCATTAAGCAGAGCATTAGCTTTCATAGCATTCATTTATCTATCAAAGATACTTTATTTATCATAGTATTTCTGAAAGCTTGTTTACTAAGAGACCATGTTGGCAGGATATTGCTGCTATCAATGAATTTTATGCCTTATACATGAAATTTGAAAAATGAAAACTTGCATCATTTGCCTCTTGGTACACAATGATCATAAGCTAATGACTTCTCTAGTCTCTTTTCATGAAAAGAACATAGTTCAAAAATTCTAGGTTTGTTCTCCTTCTATTTTAAAAAACCCAAAGCAACAAAGCTTTGATTAGCTAATTAACAACAGTGATCTTGAAACTCAGAATAACTTTGATCACGGTAAAATACTATGTATTCATTGATCCATAAAGAGAAAAAGAGTGTGAATAATTTTATAACTTGATTGTCAGGAGAAGCAACTGATGAATCCATTTTCCAGCCTTGCTCCAGGTGCTTATCTCGTATTCAGATTCACACCTAGAGCCAGCTTTCAAATTTGGGTAGAGATAGAAAGTTTTGAATTGGAGACCATCATACTCTCTGTTATTATTCTAAGCAATAGATTACTTGGTGGCTCATTATCATTATCTTCATAGGGATTTCATTCGCTCAGAAAATCCTTCTTCGTCAGCTTTCACAGAAGAAAATAATAAAGCAATCTCAGTGTTGAGAATCCTGCTAGGGTTAATGCATTGAGTCTAGCACTTAGTAGTCTGGCATTTACCAGTGCTTGTGCAGGATGTTTGCTACCTCAGAGACAAGTAACGCTGTAATCTTAATGATGGCTATATGACTTTTAAAATTTGTCATGTAGGCTGAAGTCCCTAGGCCCAATTCTTTAAGACAGTTAAACAGAATAAAATCAGTGAGATCCTCCCATTACAGTACTTCATTTGCAATTAGAATTTTGCCAAATTTCAACGCACTGGCCTGAAATTGTATTATTTGCCCACTGCAGGGTGCTTTCTTGGCTTTTACTGTATGCAGTTCTCAGAAATGGAAGCAAATGTTTTGTCCATGTTTAAAAAAATCCTTGCACCTTTTTGCACTGAGAAATCCTAGCAAGTAAGTAAGTGGAGTGACTTTGAAGTATATGCTCACAAGCCTAATGTGGGCATTCCTCAATTGTGGACAGCCTGGCTTTCTGATTCAAAGACTCTTTTGTTCCATCTTTTTGTGAGGAACTTTTTGCCAAGAGAGTATTATGGCTTCTACACAGAACAAAGAATTATGATTCCTACTTAGCCATACCAATCTAACCCCTAATTCCTCTAGCTGACCAGGAAAAGACAGAAGATATGATACATTTTCCTTTTATTACTCTTACATTAATGTAAAACATTTGAGAAGAATCTCAATAAAATACTGCATTTGAGAAATGTCAACGAGCGTTTCCAGTCATGTTTGACTGCGGTTACCTTCACATCTTCTTCTGCACTATGCAAAGATCTGTAGGACTGAAGGGTTACATCATAAAGCATTTAATCTTAAATATTTGAATATGAAAAATTGTACATACACTCTCAATCGCTAATTGTTTTTAGCTGATTCGCTTACCTTGAAAAATGTTTCTAAAGCAAACAAATTTTCCTTCTCTGTAAATTGTCTTTTATCTACAAAACAATGCTCAGATTTCACTTACAAAACCCACGCTTGCACTACACAGAGATGTCTGTTCTATCCAGAGAAAAAATCACTAGGAAGATCAATCTTTAGAGACATCTTCATCACACTGTGAAATTCTAACCTCTAGTACTGACTTGAAATATGCTACAAGCACCAGTTATTTTACTAAATACTCATCATCTTTATTGATAATTACAAGCTCAATTAATTTAGTCAGGAAAAGTGTATTTTACACAGGCTTATATGGCACTGAGAGTTTATAGCAGATGTTCTCAATGGATCTGATGTATTTTATGCTTTACTATGCTATCTCATATATTCAGTAATATCTTACTGGCAGTCTTCTCTAGCTAGAGACCAGAGAGAGAGAGACCTGGTACTGAGGCATTATTATTTAACAAACCAAATCTATTATGGCTGCCTTAGTTTAGATTTGTGGAATTACCTATAAGTCTCAAGGATTTAAGTTTGATAGCTCTATTGTAACCACATGGTAACAAGAAATTGTTTAGATATTCAGAGACATCATTTCTGTCATGCCTATACGCCTAGAGTTCATAGGAATGTACAAACTGATCATCATATTCAGCAATGATTTTTTGCCCTGCAAAGACAGTCTTGACATATTCAGGTGATACTAAAAAAAGTAAAGAAATTTGAAACCTAGCTGTGCTGTCTTAAGTTCTAAAGTTATTCACCCATATCAACCAGACACCTGCAGTCCTATGTCCCAAGAGGGGACCCAAGTTAGGCTGTGAGCGAAGCAGCAGTGCTACCCATGCAGAATCCAACACTACAACAAACTCCAACTCAGCTCGCTGCTAAACTGGTTTTCATGCTAAACCATCACCATGATCTGTGCTGCAGCCAGCGCCAGTGGCACAGATGTAACACTGTACATCAGGGGAAGGAAAAGGACGTGAAACACCCTCTGCCGTCCCCTACACCTATGATCACCCACTGATTCAGGCAGCTGGGACCTAGTGCTCTCTTTGCCACTACTGTGCTATGTAATTTAGACTCTTTATTCTGTAACTGTGTATATATATGTGTATATATATACACACACTCATACACATATGAGTACACTTTTATATGTATACACATATATAAAAATTATGCAACATTAACAAGTGTATATGATGCTCTGATTCATATTTGTTTGTAAACTGGGCCATTGTAGATTTCCTAGAGACAACCATTAAGTTTATTCGACATATATGGTGGCAAAATATACTTGTTCAACTATATTTGGTTACCAGCAGAGGAAATACCAAACAGATAGTGAGTTTGAATGTTATCTTGAGAACAAAGACAGAGACTCAGTATCCTTTAACTTTCGAACTGTTTTACAACCAATGAGCACCTGTGGCATTTTCTTGAGTGAATGTTACCTATTTACATCTGCTCTACCTGAGGTCAACAACAATTCTACCACTTACTGCAGCATTAGCCCACTGCTGCTGTCTTTTGAAAATGTTGTGTGAAATAAATATGCAAATCATTGCAATAATTTTTGAAGTACATATTCAAAAATCCTAAATCCTAAAGGGTATCTGCTCATCCTGTATATTTTTTCCTTTTAGCTCCTAGAGTTGTGACACGTTTAAATGCAGGCAATGGCTGCTTTTCAAGGTAGCTCCTCATAAACATTGCAAAATATTAATGAAGTTGTTAAGAAAGCAAAAGGCATACAACACCAACAGTCATCACATATTTAATTCATTGCTTTGTTCATTCTCTCCCATTACAAATGTACTAAATGACAATATAATTATAACCTAAAGCTGTTGGTAATTAGATGCAAAGTGCTACAATAGCAATGAAACCCTAATGCTGAGAGAGAGAGAGAGAGAGACTGAGGGAAGCCAGAGTCAAAATAACCATTACTCATTGTACTCCTGGGTACCTCCTAAAATAGTTGGATTCTGATGGGTTATCCAACCTGCAAATTACCTGAAAAAAATGCAGGTCAGGTATACAGGAAGCAAATTAATTACCTGGAAATTACTTGCTGGTGTTTTGCCAAGTATTAGTTCATTAGCATTCAGCATCATTGGAAAAGAGTAGAGTGAGGGAGAACAATACTGACTTGCATCAGGAGCTGGAAGTGGAGAGCAGCAAAAGGAAAAGTCTGTTGGAAACTTTCATTCTAGTGCTATCACCTTTCTTCCAGCCAATCTTGAACTCAATGGCGTCCAACGCCAGAGTGCGTGCTACCAGCAGATCACCATTCCCCTCACCTTCCTCCTGCCTTGGACATGGGCTGTGCTACCTGCAGAAAGCAGCTCTCTGGCTGGTCCATAGGGCCCAGGGTGAGCTGACCTGGTGGGGACCATCCCTGCACGTTCTGATGTCTCTTGGGCCCTAGAGGGTCCCTCTTGCCAGAAGAGCTCCTCGATTCCTTTGGCATTTGGAATAATTCTACCAGCAAATCAACCAAGACCAACAAAGTCTTAGAGCTGAGATGTGTAGTAACCCAGATGTCTCTCATCTTGGCTAAACTGATTATTTTCTGGCTAGAAATAGAGCCTGGCTCATACAATTTGTCAAAGGAATGTTTCACTTATGCTTATTCTGTATTTGCTGGAATCAGAAATACATGCCATATAGCTATTGCTCCATTAGCAGATCAGTAATATGCAGCAGCGTGCTCTAGAGATGGAACTTAATTGAGATAAAGCACATAAAAACTGTGAATTGTATGACAGGTGGAATTGGCAGCTTGTGATAGTGAAGTCAAGTCCATGTTTATCTATAAAATGTACAGTATGCTACAGCTAAATTAAAGTTATACAAACACAGTCAGAAAAGTTACAGCTCCTGCTACCCCACTTGCTCTTGCAGACCTGCTGTCACGTCTGAATTTCTCCTGCCAAAATACATTTAAAGGAGAAAAAAAAAAAATAGCATCCATGACAGAACAGAGCAAAAAGCAGCATGAGTCAAAGATTTCATTCTGAACTGTCTGTCTGTCTGCTGTCTCTGAACTAACTCATACTATACTTAGACTCA
>VZSC01016791.1:59365-69497 GCA_013398225.1 Steatornis caripensis | reverse complement strand
CTATACTTAGACTCAAGGAATTAATACCATAATGAAAACTGAAAATTTCCAACGTAAAGCACTCGTTTTGTGTTCACGCATCACTAAGCACAACAGTGTTCCTACTAGCGACGCTCCAAATTCAAGTTCAGGTTCAGATAATTCAGAGGACAATGCTCAGATACATGCAGATGGTCCTCTACTTCTCAGCGCCCTTTCCCCAGCTGGCAGCCACCAGGCTGAAATGATCGACTACAAACTGTTTGGGCTTTTCAGACAGCCAGCTCAGCCCTGCTGCCTTCCTCCCTCTGTGCGCAGGAGCGCTTCCTTGCAGCAAGCCCTCCTCTTCCCTGTGCTGAGAGCTCACAAAACCCTTCCACAAAAGCCTCACCTATTGAAGGAGCGAATGGCAAAATGCTTAAAACCACTCGCTGACTGTGCCCTGCATCTTACGCAGCACCTGACGTGCACGTAGCGCTGTGTGTACATCAGATGCAAGGGCTTCAAGGGTGGTTTCTACCTGTCAGCAGATGGGGACTGGAGCTGTGCAGCAGCAGACAGTAAGAAAAGCTGATTACTCCTTTAGATCGTACACATTCCACCCAACATGAGGAACCTGAGCAGGGTTATTTTTAAAAAGAACACGGGCCTCAAATCCATGAACAGTTTTCAACTAAAATAACTTTCTGCATTTTAACGGCCAAATATTGATTTATTTGCCTATGTGCTCATTTGGTGTGGTGTATGGAATAGAGAAGCGCTGAAATACGTGACCACGAGTTCAAAGCGGCTGTAAAAAATTACTGAATCTGAAAGGTTGTGACAGGTATCTGCTTTGTACTGATTATGTCCTTCGATAAATTATTATGTATGATTCATAAATGCTTGAACCAGAAAATAAAATTACCGTCACCAAGTATGACTTCCTTCATTTAGGCGTAGAATTTTTTCCACTGTTTTTAGCTAAATGAGAAAATATTTTGATAAGCAATAAATTGTACAAAAATGCAAATGAAGGACAAAATTATTTACAGTGATCTGGGCACCTACCCAAAAATGAACACATACAAATAAAAGGACTGCTCTCAAATATGTGTTTGAAAAAGCATGGCTCTTCTGACACAAGACAAGATTTTATACTGTTTATATCTTTTCAAGGTTTCTGGGATGAAAGGATGTTCATTTCTTCAGTTCGTCTGACAATTGTCTGCTTACATGTTAGCATGACAGAAGAAGAAACTGAGCCCCATCTCCACCTCTCCTCACAGCGCAGGTATAACACGGGAGCACTGCCCTTGGGGTGACACTGGTAATGCAGGCACAGGACCTATTGTGGTCCTTGATCCTCTGTCGAGTTTGCTTACAAAAACTGTCACACTTTGTTCCAATTGCAGCAATGGTGGTTCTGATGATACCTATCCATCGCACATCCGTATGAAGTAATGATCTTTTGCATGAGCTGCTATCAGCTACTTGTGCATTTAGTCACTGCCAACCCAGGCTGCCTTTGAGCTAAATTTTCAACTTTCCCCTGATGCATGTGGATGAGTGCGACCAAACAGCCCAAGTTTTACACAGCAGGCATTCATACAACCGGAGCGTGTTTGACAGCCAACAACCTCCCCGCTGGTGCAGCACTCTTCTTGCAGTCATTTTCTCCCCCCACCCTCCTTCTGCCCACTTTCTGACACTTGCCACCACTCTTTGCGATCGCCGGAGGAGGTGGCAGGAAGTAATGTATTTTGAGAGGTTACTTTTAGTTGCTACCACCATGAAGTCCCTGAGGGACCTAGCTTTCCCATCCCACCTCTGAGCTGCTCTAAGCCCGTTTTCTGCCTCCCATGGTACTCTCTGTCACTCACGGATATCAAGCGGTATGTGGGAAAAGGCCTAACTCTGCAAATTGCTGTTCATCAGCTGGCTGAGTTACACCATGAGGGGAAAATTACAGAAGAAATTTGAAACTACCAAGCAAGTCTTGTCCTTTTATTCGCTAGACAACAACTTCGAAATATTAAAATATACCAGCCCTCAAAGTCACAGCAATTTATAGATCAGGATAGCCAGAGCCTTTTCTGCAGGTCTAATTCTAGTGCAACAAGAAAGATAAACAAGAATTTCTACACACTTGTATCTGTCGATATTCTTTGTCATGCGATGCCCTCAGCTCATTCTTCTGTAGATAACCGTCCCTCTTTTGAGAGATGGGGGTGCTCTCAAAGGAGCAGGGGATGCTTATCGGCAGGATTTGTCACTCTGGTGTGACTAGCAACTTGGTGCAATGAGATGGCATGACTTGTCTGCTCCTTGGGAAATTTCTGCCAGCATTGAAACACACCGGTGAACCAACAGTAAGTATGTGTTATCACCAACCATGCACATCAGGCACTCTACTTAACACCATCACCATGTATCTGCAAGCAGGTCAGATGGGGTCTCGAATTGATTCAAGATATCTTGAAGAAATCACCATCAGGAATCAAAGACATGATAAAAGATTCAGGAGATGGGCTATCATGATGAGAGGGCAACAACAGATATCTGAAGACTGAACTGGGAGACGAAAAAGGGCAAGCACAGTGACTGCAAGACGGAAGTAAGCTTACCACTGTAGTTTTGTTCTGTGAGGTACTAAGTGGAAATTTAATTGTATATTCAGATTTGGCAATTCCACCAACTTTCACGTGGGTAAATAAAGTTATATCTCAGATGACAAGGCATCAGATTTCTACACTCGGTTAGATAAATGGAGGCATTCCCTGCACCCCCTTTGTCTTTTTTTTTTCTCATAGTACAACTTACAAAGTTGTTGCACAACCAAAACAATTTGATGGACATTGTGCAACAGTTGTGATTCTTTCATACATGCAAAGAAAGTACAGAAACAGCCTGAATGAGTGAAAGTTTTTTGGCTTAAGATGCTAAGTAAAGCAAAAATAAAAGGAAATATACATGAGAGAATAAAGCATCGGTGAAACTTGTCTAACAGTCTGCATTGACGTAACTAAAATAAAAAGTGACTGCCAGTTTCTGCAGACTGTTCTGTCAAAGGAACATTTGATACCTACAATTATAAAGCAAGGTCAACGCACATTTGTTCTTAAAATATTTTACGAAATATTCCAAGTACACCATCTGGAGTACTACATCCAGCTCTGGGGCCCCAGAACAAGAGGGACATGGACCTATTAGAGTGGGTTCAGAGGAAGACCATGAAAATTATCTGTGTGGAACACCTCTCCTATAAAGAAAGGCTGAGAGTGCTGTGGTTGTTCAGCCTGGAGAAGAGAAGGCTCCAGGGAGACCTTTCAATATATAAAGGGGGCTTATAGGAAAGATGGAGAGAGGATTTTTACCAGGCCCTATAGTGACAAGACAAAGGGTAATGGTTTTAAACTAAAAGAGGGTAGACTTAGATTAGATATACGGAAGAATTTTTTTATGATGAGGATAGTGACACACTGGAACAGGTTGCCCCATCGTTAGGAGTGTTCACTGTCAGGTTGGATGGAGCTTTGAGCAACCTGATCTAGTGAAAGACGTCCTTGCCCATAGCAGGGGGGTTGGATCAGATGATCTTTGAAGGTCCCTTCCAACTCAAACCATTCTGTGATTCCAAGATGCTAAATACCGTAGTAAATATAATCCTGGATCACCAAAATATAGTGGTAGACCCTACTTTGAAAAGTATGCTAAATATTGGTGTAAAGTTGTTTTGTTTTTCAAAACAGGAAAGAAAAAAGGTTAACTTACGGTCAACCTATAACATTTCATTCAACCCAAAATAAAACATCGTGTAATAACTTTCAGGTCATTTAACTTCTTTGTGTTTGACTTTGAAGCTTCTTCAAATGAAAATAAAAGCATTTGAACTCCCAGGAGTTTAAACAGAGCTCAATCAGTGCCCCTGAGTGGCAACCACCAGGGTCACTCTTGATGCAGAAGACCTTCCAGTTTATTTTATGAACTGGGACCACAGTCAAATTCCTACCCTCTGCAAAACACATACGTTTCTCTGAACACAACTCATCTGGGTATTTGGGAGTTTATGGTTTGGCCTTTTTGGGGTCACAGTGTATGTGCTAACACAATGAGACCTTAGTTACACAGTCGCGCTTGTCTGCAATAAGCCCTCCAACTTCAAATCCTGCCCTTTCTCACCCCAATAAAAATCACTTTGGACCTCTCCCTTCTACCTAGTCTCTTTCTCTTTCTTATGCACATCTGCTTGTGTGTGTGAAGACCATCCTAAAACATATGCCTAAGCAGCAGCACAATTTATACATAAGCTACAGTGGGGGTTTAACTATGGCATGAAAGAAATTTAGCAGTGAATCTCTAAACTTACGTAATGAAAGAGTAAGAAAAACCCGGAAAAACTGTTCTAGGCATCGTGTGCCCCATCACCATTGCCTCGGACAGCTTCAAGGAGTCCTTATGGGAGTCTCTACGTGTAGACAGGATGGGCTCCCATACCATCCAATAGGTTTCTCTCACTTTGAGCTAATGAAAGCACTCCCTTATGCTGCTCTGTCCCAAGCTGGAAAAAACCTTGACTTTTTACAGTCTTACAGATGTGAGCTGCCAGTCAGTCAGCCTTGCACTGGATGATCTCATCACTAGGCAACCATCCATGAAGGCCACTTCTCCTTTAGAATGTTCACTTATTGTTTAAAGGTATTTCATTTCCGTGGAAGAGCGTTTCAACAGACAACTCTCTTTTGTTAACCTTGTGCTGGTGGCCTTTAGAATTATTTTGTGGTGGGAAGTAAAAGAAAGACAGAAACCTGGATGCACAGTCAAAATGAAATTTTCCATTTGAGTAAGAGTAATCTGAACAGCATACATAGCTGAGTAATCCTATTGATAACAGTTACAATGAGACATCAAAAGGCACGTAGCGTGGCCACATTTTTAGTACAAGTGCAGATCAATAACAGAGAAAGTATTTTAAATGCTATTCTAAGCATTGAACAGGTATCATCAGACCTGATTCAGTTTCCACCATGGAGAATAACTATACCCCTTAGGTGGAAGCCTCCCATTTACCATGTTAATGGAATGAAACACCCTGATGAGGGTGGTGAAGATCATGGGAAAACTGCCCTTCTGCAGGAAACTCCCTATCTAGTACCAGCCAGGCCAGCTCCACTTGAGTCTTGCTTGAGTCTCCACTTCTATCAAAACCCAAATAACACAAGATCCCTGACTCATACATTGACACCCTGACACCACAGCTGTAGCAGTGCCCTCAGGCACTCTGCCTTGTGTGCCCTGACCGCAGGGCAGAGGGAGCAGGGTCCTGTGGGAGCTGTGGACAAGAATGTTGCACAAGTCCTCGCTGGACAGAGAAGAAGAGGAGCCTTGCAGGCCAGGAAAACATCATGAATTGATTGACAGTAGTATGGGTAGCCCGCTTCAGCTTGCTGAGTGAGTTTGTAATTGATAAGGTTCAGCTCTGGCTAGAAAAGCTGCCTATTTGTTTATATTGCACATTGCTATTTCTCCTGAAATAACTTACCTAACAGTACTGCTTTAACTTCTAATTGCTTCTAGGATAGTAAAAACTGTATATCATGCAAAAAATCCTGAAAAACATCAAGGCAGTAGCCTCTTCTGGCATTGATACTGCTGCAACTTCAAAACAGGGTGCTATTCTACAAACCTCACCTGAAAAAACAGATAAATCAAAAAGCAGTACCTTCAGCAAACAGAAAATAAGCATGTATACATGTGGCTGATTCTTTCCCTTTGCAGGTTAATTTCTTATCACCTTAATGAAATCACAAGCAGTGGTCTTTCTTCCCAGATAGAACAGTTAAGGATCAATTACGTTTTACACTGAAACACTGACTACCCTGTAACTATTATGTAATTGGGAAGCAGCTATATTGTCACTTTTATGTAGATACACTGAATTACGCAATCATTTCAATGGAGTTACATTGAGAAATTACATGTAAATTTGTTCATATTAAGTCCTGCAACTTAAGGACTCAATGTGAAGTAACTGTTCACCTGGAATGGGCTCTAAATCTACTATCTACAGCCCTGTGACTGTAGGGAAAGAAACTATGTAGGGAAAGAAAAGGTTCCTTAATAAGTCAGAAGTGTTGTCATTAGTATCTTTTAATGTAAAGCGGTTACATGCTAGTGAATGATTTCAATTACTCCATTTTATTGCTGAGCTAAAGAAAAAGAACAATTGATAAAAATGCAGTGAAAACTCTATAATATGGAGAAATTAAGAACAGGGCTCAAAAAGCTATCACTGAGTGCATTCAGCTGGTACCTTCAAAATTCGAAAGATACTTAACATTAAATGGGAGAACTTCAAATCACTAATTTAGTTCACAGTGCGCTTTGGGGATTTGAGTAATTTCACATTTGCATAATGTCTCTATAATGCTATGAAGTTAAAGTTGAGCAAGGTTTTTAATTTTTACTTGTGGCACAGTGGGATATGAAACACACCTACAGTGAAGCCATAATAGAAAGTTTTCAGTTTTGACTGATCCAAACTATGAACCTTAGGGCCTGAAAGAATAAATGGTTCTTAGTCAAATGTGGTGCAAAAATAAATGCTTCAAAGGAGAAACCCACCTGAATGCAGCAGAAAGACGTGTGTGAGTCAAGAGAAGAGGCTGGCTGAACTCATGAAAGAAGCTGATGGGGACAATTTCTTGCCCTACAGGGGACTGATAACTCTGCTAAAGTTTGAAAATCTTAGACTGATAAATAGGAACCTAACCTAGGCAAGGCTTGTGCATTAATTGTTAAGGATTGCTAAGATATCCGTCAACCCTTCAGCAGCCTAGCTATGGAGTTAAGCCTACCTACCAGAGGGATACAGAAAGAATTACTATTTGGAGTAGCAGTAAGTATTTTTTCCTCAATAGAAAAATCTCCTGTTTAAGTATAAAGTTTAAAAAATAAATATAGAACCTAAATAATAATCTAAAATGTTCACCTTCACTTTGCTTATCTGTTGAGAGCACAAAGGTGTTCAAAACCTCATCTTTCTAGCAGTGGCTTTGAAAGCTTGTCAAATGCAGATGGAAACGATGAACAATCTCCATTAGGTACCATGTACCAGTCACCCCCATCCTCACAAGAAAACAAGATCTTAAGTAACAAGAACATAAATTTAACTCAACCTAAAATTCTCAATGTCAGTTGACTGCATCTGTTCTCAAGTTGGTCCTTTCCAGGGTATTTTTTTGCATCTGAGAGTTACCACAACCCGGTGTTCCACTGAGATTGTCATTTTGTGACTAAATCAGATTATACTAAGGCAAGAGATCAGCTTCTTTCTCATTTAGGAACGATGTCTTCTACCCTGCAGGCTCCAGCAAACCTGCCATTCAGCTTGTCCAAAATAAAAGCAGACTTTATTGGAAAATTCTTTAATTAGCAAGGAAAATTGGAAAATAAGAGATAATTATAAAAAAACTAATATAGTTGGACATTATGAAAAGGACTGATAGGGAAAAACAAAGATTTAATTAGAGTTTGGGAATATTACCTGCAATGCTCAGAACTGATACTTTTTTCTCTTATTTTTAAGGTTGTCTCTGAGAATCATGTCTTGGGTTCTGCTTATTTTGAGGAAATTGCCGTGCAATATGCCTCACAAATACTACTTGTTCTCTACTTTCTCTACCGCCCAATCTCATCAACAAGGTGACAGCTGATTCATAATGTTACCTTATCAAAGCATTTTGTTTTAATTCATGTGACTGGCCCATTTCAACCTTGCATAATCTAGATGAATGCAAAAATATTTCTCAAGTAATATTTTCCAAAACTGCACACAAAATCATGATTTTCTTAAACTAATTTAGCTGCACCTATCAGCTTACAAGAGGTCTGTGTGCGTATACTGACCAAAAGAAAACCTTGGAAGCTGAAGGTCCAAGGCCAGAGATAACAATACCTTAATACAAAATGACATCGCAAGTTTCATGGTGAAGTATGCATTGGTTATATCTGATGAGATACCTATCATGTGTATCAAGGTTTCTGAGAGATTTCTGAATGGGATCCATCATAGAATCATATAACAGTTTGGGTTGGAAGGGTCCTTTAAAGGCCATCTAGTCCAAACCTCCTGCAGTGAGCAGGGACATCTTCAACTAGATCAGGTTGCTCAGAGCCCCGTCCAATGTGACCTTGAATGTTTCCAGGGATGGGGCATCTACCACCTCTTGGGGAAACCTGTTCCATTGTTTCACCCCCCTCATAGTGAAAAATTTCTTCCTTATACTAATCTAAACCTACCCTTTGTTATTTTTTTTTCACTTGCTCTCTATTTTTGAAAATGGCTTTGGAATTCATTAATGATAAGACGGGACCAGTAAACAGGTAGATAAACTCAGGACTAAATAGCCTGCTCAAGCCAGTTTATGGATGGCTTTGAAAAAGGTATCTATTCTCCAGGGAAGCCCTCCTATGGGAATATAATACTGTTAACTGTTGATAAAGTTCTTAGCAAGCACCACCACTGGCAGTACTTCTGCATTAATGGAAATCTTTGCCATTATCAATGCAACAAACCTTAAACACAAGGCTATTTAAACGCTGTTTCAATCTTCACAACCTAGTATTTTTGCCATTCTCCATTATTTCCATTTTACAGCTGGGTAAACCGAAGAGCAGAGAAGCTATGGCTAATCTAAAACAGAGTCGTATTGACTTTCATCCCTTGGCTTTAACTGACAGAATGTGCTCTGTCCCTAATGCCCCAGAGTAAATCAAAGCATTTTTTTCATTAAGTTTCAGACATGTATCATCCACACTGTTGTCTGCTGGTCATGGAAAACATAATGAAGTAAACTAAGTTTGCACATGCACCAAACAGACCTCAAAATTTCTCTTTTCTTTTTGTACTCATGCAAGGTATATCGTCAAAAAAGATTATATCAAATTTTAAAAATTACCCAAGAGAGTTTCTTTTACATAATAAGGACCCCGGAATGTAAATTAGCAATAAAAATTTCTGACAGGCTCTTAGCTAAAGACACTAGCAAAATTCTCTGGTCTGTGCATTCTAATTCGTTGGTACATTTTACGTTCGCTTATGCTGTGTACCCTCAGTTGATGTCATTGGCATTTGAAATTCTGGTTAAGAAACAGCATAAAGAGCAGGTCAGGTGTTTTACCTCTGCCCAAACTACATGACAATGTCAGCCTCCACATTCGTCATTAGATTTCTGTTAGACATCTGATGCACTGTCCAGCTTAATATTCTGGCTAAAATGGAATAATTAAGATTGATATATGGGCTGTAAAATCTTTTATCTTCTTGTGGGTATTAATTAACTAGAAAGTGGTTATACATTTGATCTCATTCATTCAATCACCACAATACTCACGTAAACAATATTTTGACTAAATACATCTGTGCCTTGTAAAATGTGTTTTATGTCCTCACTGTCCTTTGGTTAACTGTAAAGAATTTTTTACACTGGAAATCTATTGAAATCTATCCACACTTTCTGCTCCATGAAAATGTTTAGAATTACATGAGTGATGCTTCCTTTCTGTGATATTAGTCGGCCAAAGCCTCTGGATTAGCTTCCCTGAGTAATACAAAATGAGGTCTAAGCCTTTGGTAACCCACAAACCATTTAATGTAATTTGTTGCTAAATGAATGCATTTGCTAGTGAAGTTGTCCCTAGTTGACTCAGAGGAGATGTCACACAACAGCACGATCTTCAAAGATAACTTCAGCAGCCTTGCTGTGTGGCATAACTACTCAAGGTCACCAGCAGCATTAGTTAACCAGTTATAAGTTTATCTATCATCATGAGCAACTTTTGCAAGACTGCAGCTAATTTAAATAGGGCTCGTATATTTTAGCTGAGCTGCAGCAGTTGCAGTGTAGACTGATTCAAAGAACCACAGAATGGTAGCGGTTGGAAGGGCCCTCTCGAGATCACCCAGTCCAACCCCCTTGCGAAAGCAGGTGCCCCTAGGGCAGGGTGCACAGGAACATGTGCAGGCGGGTTTTGAATATCTCCAGAGAAGGAGACTCCACAATCTCTCTGGGCAGCCCGTGCCAGGGCTCTGTTACCCTCACACTAAAGTTCCTCCTCATGTTTACGTGGAACTTCCTGTGCTCCAGTTTGTGCCCATTGCCCCTTGTCCTGT
>VZSC01016791.1:41322-58519 GCA_013398225.1 Steatornis caripensis | reverse complement strand
TCAAGCAGGATTTCCCCTTGGTGAATCCATGTTGACTACTCCTGATAGTCATCTTCTCCTCCATGTGCTTTGAGATGACTTCCAGTATGAGCTGTTCCATCACCTTTCCAGGGATGGAGGTGAGACTGGCTTGTAGTTTTCTGGGTCCTCCTTCTTGCCCTTTTTGAAGACTGCAGTGACACTGGCTTTCCTCCAATCCTCAGGCACCTCTCCTGTTCTCCACGACTTTTCAAAGATTATGGAGAGTGGCCTGGCAATAACATCTGCCAGCTCCCTTAGCACTCGTGGGTGCACCCCATCAGGGCCCATGGATTTGTGGGTGTCCAGTTTGCCTAAGAGGTCTTTGACCCAATCCTCCTTGACCACAAGGAAGTCTTCATTTCTCCAGGATTTCTCTCTTACCTCCAGAGCCTGGGAATCCTGAGAGCTGGCCTTAGCAGTGAAGACTGAAGCAAAGCAGGCATTCAGTAATTCCACCTTCTCTGCATCCTGTCACCAGGGTGCTCTCCTCATTCAGCAGTGGGCCCACATTCTCCCTAGTCTTCCTTTTGCTACCAGCGCACCTGTAGAAGCCCTTCCTGTTGTGCCTGACCTCCTTTGCCAGCTTCAATTCCAGGTGGTCCTTAGCCTTCCTTGTTGCATTCCTGCATGCTCTAACAACATTCCTATATTCCTCCCAAGTGGATAGTCCTTTTTTCCACATCCTGTGCATTTCCTTCTTCTCTTTGAGTTTTTCTAAAAGCTCCTTGCTCACCCATGCAGGTCCCCTGCCTCCTTTACTTGACTTCTTACTCCTAGGGATGCATTGATCCTGAGCTTGGAGGAAGTGGTTCTTGAATATTAACCAGCTCTCTTGGGTCGCCCTGCTTTCTAGAGTCCTAACCCATGGGATTCCTCCAAGCAGGTCTTTAAAGAGGGCAAAGTTAGCTTTCTTCAAGTCCAGAGCTGTAATCCTACTTGTTGTCCTGCTTCATCCATGCTGAATCCTGAACTTCACCATCTCACGGTTGCTGCAGCCAAGGCTGTCCCCAACCTTCACATCCCCAATCAGTCCTTCTTTGCTTGTTAGTATCAGGTCCATCAGGACTCCTCTCCTTGGTGGCTCCTCCACCACTTGTGTTAAACAGTTATCATCAATGATCTGCAGGAACCTTCTGGATGATTCAGCATCATTAATCCTGGAGCACTAACATGAAGAAGAGCTTTGACTGCTGTTTTGTACTGCGTAGAGCTAATACAGACATATGAAATAGGGTGGCACCTTGGACCTGATCCTCTACCTCCTTGTGCTCCTATTCATTGCTAAGTATAGTAAGTCTCTAAAATAAAAGCCCCTTTATGTTAGGCTGTGTGATAAACGGCTCATCTGCAGATGTGCAAAGGAGTAGACGCACAACAGGAGGTGGGAAACCTGAGTACTGCCCTGCCCTGGCACCACTCAGGCCCATCACAGGAGAGCATCAGCCCATACAACAAGGCACATTGGCAGGTGGAGAAACCTCAGTAACACAGGCAAAGGAATGCAGCTCCTGCCCAAGCACTCCCCACGGCTGTTCCAAGAGAGCCATCAGCCCCAGCAATCCAACTGGGAAACCAGCACCACAGGTCAACAGGAGAAGCTCTCTGGAGCACCTCACGGTCTGAGGGGTATGGGGCACATCATGGGATGCAGGCAAGAGCATTTTGGGATTGCACAAGACTTATTACAGAACAAGTGTGGGAAATAAGGGATAAGGGGATAAAAGAGACCATTACCTGTAAGCAGGCTGCTGGTCAGCATGTTTCTTCTGCCATGCCCTGTACTTGATGAGCACAGTCAGTCCTGTCGTCTTATTTAACTATTTTCCTGGTTGAGGGAAATTCCTATTCTATGTGCACGTATGTGCATGGAGATTTAAGTGCCGGCGGCTGGACTGAGGACCACGAGTCACTATGGACCATGCATCTAGGGTGCCAGCAACTAAAGGCAGCGAGGGTACATAAGCCAGTTCGTGACTGCTAGTGCAGACCAAGCCAGACTAGCCAGCAAGTAGGATACATGCATATTTAAGCCCAGTTGCTGGAGAGGTCCACGTGGTAAATACGTACGAATGTCCCGCTCATCTTGATCAGCCAGAGAAGGGAACAGGAAGGCCCTGTTGGGGTAGTTTCTTTCTGCGTGAATACTGTATGTTTCTGCCTGTGTTGATCTGTGTGGCCCACTGTGTATATGTGTATTTTACATCTTTCTTTGCACATGTATCTATTGGGAATACGTGCTCAGCTTCGCTACTGGTTGGACCTGGAGTGCTGACCTGTGACTGCCTTGCCTTTATCAGGAAATAGCTGGATTTGGCAACTCCCTAAAACCGTATCCTCTCATGAAATTATACACCATCTAATGCAGCTCTGGACCGCAGTATCTACGGACAGTGTGTAGTAAGTGACAACCTAGGCCTCCTTTCCACACCAAACATGCAGATGGCAGTGCACTGACATGGAACTCCCACTAAACTCCTTTTCCCACAAGTCTGCAAACACTGCCACGTAGATTACCATTAGAAGGGCTGGTTTCCCCCCCATTTCTGATTCTATTTCCCCTGTGAAGTACAGTAAACAATACAAATCGAAAAAGAAACGGACAGAGATAGCCCTAAACAAAATTCTTTTGAAGTTGATGGGACTCCATCACATTTTAAACAAAAGCTTTAAGCCTCTCTCATAGATGAGCTATTGTATTTTGGTCTCCTTTTTGATGTTATTGTGAAGTGCCTTGAGGATACTTGATAACAAGGCACTCGATGATATGTATTACCTTGTTCTGTATTGCAATGTATTATTACCAAATGCTAAATGAATAACGAAAACAAGCTGGGAAATCACATTTTCTTCCCCCACTGACTGTTTTAGTCTGATCTAAGCAACTTATTAATTGCCTTCTTTTTGATGGTATGGATTTATGTTTGCTTAATGCAAAAGAATGCATATAGCATGTATCAATACCAATTACCGATATCAGTGACTTTCTTTAAAGGAGGGATCTGAGGTAGGCAATGTTGATGCTGGATTTCATGGAAGCTGAAGTATTTTGCCCAAACTGCTAAGAGTAATTTTCTAAAATAAAAAACGTCTGCACATTAGAATTTTAATTCTACTTTTGACTAGGAAAGACAGCACAGTTCTCCTACAGATGCAATTTTCTAAAGACTCAAGTCTAGGAAAGCCATCCACAACAATATTTCATGCTACAAATATTGTGCCAAGCAGTTTGCAAAAAACATAACATGAGAACAGAATTTTGGATGCTATCCCCAAAGAACATGAAAGGTTATCTTCAATTCTAAGCTGAATTTCTTTCATATTTTAGCTTCTCCATCACTCTGTGTTATTTAAGACTAAATTATAGCTTCAAGCTTTCAGGTCTCATAGAAATTGGCTGGGTTATTTTGTTATGAAGACCATAAATGTTTTTATTGGAACCAAGATTTCATCCAGGATGTTTCATCTGTAGTGTAGTTCAGGAGGTAGTTTGGAAAAACAACATTTATACAAGGAATACATGCAAAAATATTCTCCACAAATGCTACTTGTAGAGTTTAAAAGGGCGTTGTCGCAAACCCACAGGAGATCTCTGGATTATGGTACTTTTCTTACTGTACAGCTGTGGAACAAGGATATCATAAGCAACCCTGGTCCCTAAAAAATGACACTCTTAACTCAGCATTCTCACTTTCAAACACTATACAAAGTACTTTGGCAGCAAAAAAGGCCTTCAGCCCGTATTTGAGTAAGGGAAGACAAGATCAAGTATTTCTATATATCACTGACTTGAAGAAGGCATACCTGGGATGGACTAGCTGCCAAGTAATTATTCTTCACACTAGGCAAATGTAAATAACTACTTTACTTACATTAAAATAGAAAGACTACCACTGCTATATTTAGAAAGAGATGTACAGAGATTAAAAGAAAAACGTCACTGACAGATAAGTAAATGTTAATTCATCTTCATGGGATTTTTCTGTGTCTTCCAAACACAAAGTTACCAGACATTATAAATGAGATTCAATCTTCAAGCAAGACACTCTGGGAGATGCTTTTACTATCAAGAATACTGACCTGGGTATGAGTATGTGCCAATTTCTGTCTGAGAGTACAGTAACAACCTTATGTAACCCTATCTCCTAGGATTTCCTGTTTCTTGCAAACTTGAAACTCAAAGTACCAAGTTGTAACAACTCTCCCAAGACATTGATTTCGCTTTCAATTTTTCATTCTGATTTCCCCCACTATTAGACACGCTGTTATCCCTTGAATTTGAATGGCTAAAACAACTATCTGCCATTCAGACATGATGAAAATTCACTATTGAATATGGTGGAGTCCAAGGGCACAACCATAAATGACTATTCATTAGTATCCTCATTAAGAGGGAAACGGGTAGACAATCCAGCTAAGTAGATAAACATCAGAGTGCAGCTTTTTGCTATAAAAAGCATATTACCTCCAATCATATAAAGTGTAGTTCATAGAACTATATAAAGGGCAATGATGTCTTCAGATCATTGCAAATTCTCAACAGAAACTACACATAATCAAAAAAACATTTCAGCAGCAGTACTGGACAGGGGTGACTGATTCACCTTTCAGGGGACCTGACAGACATGAAATCATGACTAAAGTTTGTACAAAGGGACTTTTGTTCTTCCGCTACCTCCTGCACACCTTGTGCATAAACTGCAGTCTGGTCCTTGGCACTCCCAAAGTAGGGAAAGGAAAACTCAGTGGGTGCCTACAGAGTCTTTCCTTTTCCTGCATAATTCCAGAACACAATTGCTGAAGAGACAAAACATAGCTTCAATCTTGAAAGACAGATCGGCAATCAAACATCTTCAGATGGCTTCCTAGCTGGGAAAGCTGACTACAGTCACACTTGTGTGCCATTTGTCATGCCAGGTCTATTTAGGCATTGAATAACCTTCATGAGGCACTAATTAACTACCTGATTTTATTTAGTTAAGATCACTCCTGTAATAACAAGCTAGAGAAAATACCGCCTACTTTGACTAGGAAACATCAGGACTGTAACACTTTATTTCTTAAGAAGAAAGGGTAAGTCATTGACTCATTTTCACTGCACACCAGTAATACCTCATGAGACCACATTCTGAAAATAGCTGCGCAGCTGTAACCTGTAATTAGTTAAGTTATGAAGTTACAAATACATTAGTAAAATCAGAGGAGTTTTTAAAATTTTAACCCTATACTGTGTCTAAAAACACTGCCAGAGAAGAGATCGTATAAACTTTATACAGTAAATACCACTTTTATTGATTTGCTTAGACCAGTATGGCATTTGGAAAGCTCTCAATTCAGATGCTCCTTGTGGTAGTAGATGTCATTTCCTATTGACCAGACATTTAAAAAGTATTTTACAGTAGCTTAAAACTACTATACAGATATCAATAAAAATTAATAGCGCAAGAGACAGACATCTCAAGAATATATTTGAAAAATGTTCCATATTTTGTATGGATACATAGCATTTTGTAATTGCAAGAATTTCTCAAAGTCAGAAAGTGGAGCTACTTGTCTAGCTCCTATTGAAAGCTAACAGACATCAGGCACTTTTGTCCCTTTGAAAGGTTATCTTTTAAACAGTCTTGACATCATTATCTCAGGAATGACAGTTTTAAGTGTAGACTGTGTATGAAATCTAGATCTGCCCTCCTTCTTCTTGGTGTTCTTGACTTGCTACATATTTTTCTCAAAGTGTTTGCTTGCATTCCTTTCAAAGCATGATTAACAACACATTTTCTCTTAACTCATTAGTGTTCCTGAAGTGAATGGATGGAAAACTATATAAAATTGGTTTCTATCATCATGCATCACACCTAATTGTTTTAAACTTTCTGGACTTAGGGACTGGGAAAGCATAGGAATGAGCTTCCTTTTCTCTTCTGGAAGTTCCTGGTTCAGGCTGAGACATCAAGGAACAAAATGCAGAGCCAATAATGTAACACACGTGATTGGGTTTTTTCTTGTTTGTGGTTCAAACAGAAGGCAACAACTTGCAGCTCTCTTTCATACATTCATGAATGTATATTCATATATTAAATGGTGTTATTCACATATACAAAGTTGAGTATTTGTTTAAGCACTACATTAACTTAGAATCCACATTTGCACAGTCCTGCCATACTGCTAAAGGGCTAATTTACAACTGCAAGGCACAATATATAAATGAAATGCCCAGCACAAAATTTTGGAAAAGGCCCTTGCACAGTCTTCTGATTTTATCTCTTTCAAGAATTGAAGTTTTATTTCATCACATTCTATGACACAATCCTTATTCTACGTTCTACTGGAAATTTAGCTAAAATATGAACCTGTCACTTCTAATACTGAAAAAGAAAGCATACTTGGCAAATCTATTAGTTGTGTAACTTTACTTAAGAAATCAAGATCAAGATAAACTTGCATTAAATTCTAGTTCAAAGTAGTCAGCACATTTATCCAGAAACAATAGTACTATCTTTTATCATTATTTTACCTTTTACCTCCAGATTTAATGGCATTCTGTGCCATTTTGAGGATTAGGAATGTCTTCTATAAGAGACCAAGCCAGTATCTTTCATAATATGATAAGGTTTTATTTTTCATGGACTTCTCAAAACAGAGTTTTCTGACTTTAAAACTGGAAATTGACAAAAATCTCTTTCCAGTTTGGAATTTTATGACATTGAAAGGACTTTTTCTAAGAAAAGAAAGCAATATCTCAGTATGACAATGACAAAAAGACATGGGAAAAGTTCTTAAGAATTAGTCCCTTTCTATTTTATTTACTTTTTTTTTTAAAAAAAGCTTATTCACTGCTTTAGAAGCCCCATTATGTAGTGAAATGTCATCTGTATTAAAATAATCATTCCAATGAGAACTTTGGCAGCCAAATATGACCGAAGCTATTTTAATTTCTCCTTTGTTATGGGTAGGATATCACTACCCTTCTCCCAATCTTGATCAAATCAGCAATATTTTGAATATGCAGTAAAAGGAATAGCCATTGAACCTGCGTATGGATTCCTGTACTCTAACTCCTCTAAGATCTGCAGAAATTCAATCCAAGATTGACCCATGACATAATGCCAGGTTTTGTAAACCCTTAAGAATGCACATATATTTACTTACATGAGCACAACCTATGCACGTGCTTCATTGTTTGACATATGAGGCATTAGTTTGCATAATTCACATTATGCAGTGCCGTACCTTTACTGATTAAAGATATTAGGTGGTTACCTCAAAAGGATGATAATTTTAATGATGCAGTGTTGTACTGCTTCACTTTTTAAAAACGAGTTCATCACTGGGACACGGCCTAAGAGTACATAGAATACGAGGAATTTACAACCAAAAGGAAAAAGAATATTAACAGAGAAAAACAGGAGGATGAGGAGTACTACACAGACAGGATTAATTTCAGCATCTACTGAGCAATGTTTTTACAGAAGATTGTTACCTACATTATATTAATTCTCCCAAGGTCAAACTGATCCATAAAGTCAGTTCTTGTTAGGCATTCACAAAAGTACCTAAGGGTAGTTTTAAATTGCACATCCATTTTCTCCCCAATTTTAAAAGCTTTTCAGAATGGGAATTTAATTCATCAATTAATATTCACATGTTATTTTTAGTCTTATTTCAACATACATTTATCAAGATATAAACCAAACCCTAGGAAACAAAAAGCTGATTTTAAGTCACTTGAGAAAGAATTTTTTTCAGTTCTTCTTCACTTAGAAAAAGCCTCACCTCTGAATTCATCTGCTTTAATTCACAATTCTGGTACTGAGAGGAGTTTTGGGTTCAGAAGCAGGTAACTACACAGAGGGGGGCAAAAATTAGGACAATATATGTTGAAATTCACAAGAAAATAAATATTTTCAATAGCTTTTAAACTTAGAGCTGTCAGTTTCAGTCTTTTTTTGTTTGTTTTCATAAGGAACATTTATCTTTTCATATGGTTGTTCCTTATTTCTTATTCTCCCTCTCTCTTTTAAAAACATTTTTTATTTACTTTCTTTCTCTGACTTGTTTGCTGTGTTTTTATTAGGCAGAATGTCAGAAAAGATTGATCTTTATTTATCTTTGTAAGAGGATGTCACAGTTTGCTTTCTCTTTGACTACTTGCTTATATAACAGATGAAAGAATAGCAAGCAGTAAACCAGAAACCTCTTATTATGTTGAGAACCTTAACAGAGATGGACCAAATTCGTTTTATTGACACAATCAGTTGTTTCACTGATCAGACGACACAATCCTGTCCACCTATCCTATGCAGCTGGAGGACTCACTGAACTTTGCAGACTGTAAATGCTCCTAGAATTTGCTGCCTCAGCAGTCCTTCAAGTTCAGTTTCAGCTCCCCCCAGCACTGGGCCATTTTATGTAAACATATATCCCTGAAAGGAAGTAAGTAAATAAGTAAATGAGTTCAACACTTTTCCCTGTTTCTAGCCTTCGCCTTCCTTGCTTCTCTTCCCATCTCTGTGCCATACATCAGCTCTGCTAAATTTCTCCTTTCACCTGGAGACGTCTCCTTCCTGTATACGCAATTTGAGGTTAATATGCTTCTCCATAACCAGCTCGGTGCACACGCCAGCCTGAAATGCCTTCTCATATTCCCCATTTACATGTCAGAACGCTGTCTTTCCTGTTTGTACAGGGACTGGGCTTGGGGGAGGCTATCAAGGAACAAAGAGTACATAATAATTCTAGCCTGTCTCCCATGGACATTGTATTGACATAGCTTTATTTTATGTTGTATGAAGACTTTTTCAAGAGTGTGTTAGAAATACAGATATGAAAAGATTCATTTCTTATTACTTCAGTAAGTCTTCGCAGTTACCAAATGCTCTTGGGGAGCATTTGAAACACCTGTGTTTGGTTTTAATTATTCTCAGAAATTGTCTGCACAGTCATAACAACTTGGTATGTACCACGTTTTAGGTGCAGTTTTAGATTACCTGAAATTAGTGCATTTGAATTGATTTAGCGGAATCTGCCAAAGAAAAATAAAGCAATGTGGCGCTCCTAAAGCCAATGAAGACTGGTTTCAGAGGTGGTTTACTGGCTCAAACTGTTCTTGAACTGGACAAGGGGAAAACTCATGCTCAGATTTCTCACAACATGAGAAGATGGCCATAGCTGGGAGGTAAGGAAGGTAGTTCTCCCACTACTGGTTTTACAACTGATGCCTATTTCTTCTTTGTTCAATGACAAGGTATGTAAAAGATGTTTAATCCGGCATTCAGGATGGAAACAAAGGATAATCTACGATCTTTAGCTCTTCTCTACATGCATCTAGATACTTCAGCAATGATGAACAGCATCAATACAGGTAAGGTGAGGATTAGACCCCCGAGTTAATCACCAAGACGAATCCCAGCAGTATATATCTGTCATACTATCACTAAGTCAAACTTTTTCTTATCCGATTTTCCCCTGATGGCAAAAAAGCTAGGCGAGCGATGAATTTGGCCTGTCTGCTTGCATTCATGGGAACAGTCTTCAATCACAAATAGGATCTTTTCTCATTTTGTTGTAATGAGTGTTTACCACACTGCAAATTCTGAGGAGTAAACACATAGTTCTTATCAAACCAACAATTCAAAGCACTTCTTAGCCTCCAAAATGCTCTTACAGCACCAAAATGTAGTGTATGAGTGTAGAATACTAATTTGACAAGAGGTAAATGGTTCTTTAAATACTAGAAGCATTTATTAAATACTAGAATTTCTGAACCCTGCTGTGACTAAATCACAGAGGACGCATGAATGAACATTTATATTCAGTCAGCGACTTGACAGAATGCTCTTCAGAGATTCAAAATTACTCATTTAGCCCCATCCACTACTCTCGTGAAGGCAACCTGGCTCTGAAGTGAAGCTGTAGAAGAAAGTCAGGGTTGGCCCTGTCACATGGTGGTATCAGGTCACCTTCTCTAAATGCTCACCTATACGACAGAATCTCTCCTTACCACAGCACTCTCTCACCCCCAAGAAACAGAGGGAAAAGCAAATTGCCATCTATAGCTTGCCTGAAAGTGAGAAAAGAAAGGAAACACTACTGACTTTATGAAGTCTGTTAACATAGAGTGTGCCTCAGTATTGCGGTGCAAGCCACAGTCCCCAAAACCAGGCCTGTCAGATTTTGACATGAACGCTCTGGGAGCTCTGACAGCTGAACATCTTTCATTACAATTAATACTGGAAATATTTGGGGACTGAACGCAGCTTAGCATTGTGATATTCAGCAATACCCAGCAAACAATTTTCCCATCACAGAACATCCAGCTGAGATGCAGTTGCACACTGAGTGAAGGTTTCGCTATCTTTGTATATTCCTAACAGCCTCCCAGACTTTTCTTTCTGACAAAGAGACTCAGACCTAACTGCACAACGACTGTTATCGGTGTGGGGCTATCTGCTGTTGCCCAAGATCGGGCTGCACTGACAACCTTATATGAAAGAAAAGGTTTATTCTGTGTGGTCTAAGGTTGCTCACAGTCCTGCATGCAGCAACTTCAGAACGAAGTTGATCGTGATGCCTCCCTTTTTTAGTTGCTATAAATGTCAGTGCCTTGTTGATTAACATACTGAAGCATCAGATACATAGAGAAAAGGAGTGATACATTTTAAATGCTGTTTTAATCTCTCCATATTAAAGTAAGCAGGATCTTTATTTTCCTTTCAAAGTTGCCTACTTGCAAAATGTAAAATAGCCCGAACAGAAACAGAAGAATCAATTAGAAACAGCACAACACATCATTGTCCTTATTTTGGCAAAGCCAGCGCATATTTAACAGGTGAGAGTTGAAAGTGAGGGAATGAAACGCTATGGGCTCTTGACTCTTTAAAAAAGTCCCATAACACAACTGAACACTACTTGAATGAGCCAGCAAACTTTTACTAAAAATCGAAGTCTTCTGTGGTTGCCTGTGTTATTGACCTCTTCCCAGCAGAAGGGTGGAGTTTGATAATTTCTCTTCAAGACAGAAATAATGCTTAAAATCAATTGTTGACAGAAACACAAGGCTCTTCTTAGAAGGAATTATAGACATTTCAGAGGATAAATTGTCTAGCTGTCCAAGCGCTTCTATTTACTTGTCCACCAATATTGAACAAAACCTCATCAGAAACATTTTGGGCCACCAATAGTGATTGTGTATACAGCTATGCTATCCTAGAAGGCCTCAGTTTGCAAGAAGATGTTCATTCAATGGTAACAGAGATCACTTGCTGATCTCCTGTTTCAGGGAGCCAGTCAGCCCCAGGAACTTGCAGAAAGCAAGCTCAGCAGGGCAGCTAGAGGAGCAGAAGCTCTTCAACGGCTTGGCTCAAAGCAGAATGCCACAACTCATCTCCCTGTGCTCTGGGCACCCCTGTTTCAAGCCTGTCGCACCAACCCACTGGTAACGGCACCGACCTAAGAGCGTGGAATGCTTGCGCAGTGCTTCTAATTTTTAAATGGTTAAATAAACATTATATGGCAGTTAACTTCCAGAAGAATGAGGTCTTATTGGACTCATGTATCTACCTCTCACAGACCCCTCAAATCTTGCCGCTGCCCAGCATTCTCGCGGATCAGTAGCAAACTACTGAACATTAGCAACCTTACGGTATACGTACCCAGTGCACAGATGAGACACACACGCGCTCTCCCGAGAATATTAACTCAGATGTTTTTAAAAAAGGTGCTGACAGTAAGCCTCTCTTATTCACACCTAGCTAGCTAAATAAACAACTATTTTTACAGTTACTGAGTGTACCTTTGAAAATTCAGGCAGTGAGGTGTTTAAGTGCAGATCACGTGACCAGGCGCTGTCTAAAGACCCATCATTCAAGCCGTCCATATGTGTAAGGTGATTTTCTTAATCCCTGTGGACCACTGTGTCCCCAGCTAGCCACAGGCTGCCAAATTTTGCTCTTATTATCTTACAGCATCACGCAAATGATTTTATTCTGGAAGTCAATAACCTAGTTGGGGATTGAGACTTTGGAAATTGTGATTTCCTAATGAAGCAAATGAGGGCTACGTCCCTGCAATTACTATAGTATACCAGCATGCAATAAACACTGTAAACAAAGTAAAAAGCTATAAATAAGACCATATTAACAGTCCATTCTTTTATGGCGCTTGTAATGTGATATAGGACTCTGCAAGATACTGTGCACAGAGAGGGAGAAAGAGAGGGAGAGATGGTTCTTCTTAGAAAACATTAAAAACTTCACTCATCCTCCTACTTTCCAAATACCAGTAAACCACTCGCATTATCTAAAATACAAAATGCCTGCCTTCGGCATTAAGATGGATTTCATTTTAGCCTTCTGAGCTATGAGCAAGAAGTCTAATGGAAATTGAATCAGATTCAGCATTTTTCCTTTTCAGTCAGGTTACAGAACAGTAACAGACAGAGACAGCGGAACAGTTGTGCTAAGAGCCTGACAACCACAGCATATGCACTTCCCAGGGTTTTACCTCCTAGCAGCTATAGCCTGGTCCTATCCACCGAGAAGCCATTAGCAGCTGGAGCACCAAGCGTGCTTCTGGACTGCATCTTCCAGTTCAGCTTCATCTGAAAGGAAACTGCCCAGTGTGAGACCGCTCCACTGCGAAACAAAGCACAGCTGTGGGGATGCTGGGGAGCCCACTTCAAAAGTGTGCTTCTGATTCCACCTTAAATGTTACCATAGATGCACTCTCAATTTCCACCCAGGCCAAGCACTCTGCTGTCTCTTCTATCCTCTTCATAAACTAATAGAGCTTCACCTTAAAAATAGTAATTGTGCTTCTTCTCCATCTTGTTAGAAGGATAATCCAGAACCCCACTATTATGATTTTTAAACTTCCTATTTTTAATTAAGGGCATTAATTTATACACATTGTTCTCGTAACTTGTTTTTTCTACCTTTAAATGTTCTTTGGTACTCATTTCTAAATTCATTTACACCAACAAATTGCATTCTCTTTCAGCGTTTACTTTGCTAGGCCAACAAAGCCACCCCGCCTTCGTTTCTTTTTCTTCATTATTCTAGTCTCCTTCCTTATGCTTATTTAAGCCTAAATTCTTCTCTTTTTTAATATGCAGGCACACAGAATGGCACACAGTATTCCAGATGAGCTAGTGAGATATCCATTGGCATTACTACCTCTCCTGGAAACCTCTTGTCGAAGTATTTTAGAATTGCATTTGCCTTTTTAATGGCAACATGACAGGAGCAGCTCCTAATCACTGTATGAGCAACTAGTAGATGCAGATCCTTCTCATCCTTTATAACGTCTGACTAATGAGCTCCCACGACATAGGAGAAATACTGCTTATAGATTACTATTTAACCTTACACTATCATGATTATGCTTCATCAAATTTCTATCACTGTGATCACCCAGATTACCTGGTTCTTTCTGAAAAATAGCCAGCTTCTCCTCTGTACTCGTGGTACCTTCAACACTGTGTCACTAGCAAACTTCCCCACGCTACCTTCCCTCTCAGAGACACTAACATTAGTTCTTACTAACATACCAACAAACACACCAATGTTAAACCAGAACAACTCCATCATACATCCTTGAGGAACAAGACTAGTCACCCGGCAAACTTCCTCTGGCCCCTTTCAGCATGACTTCTTGACTTTTTAAACATTATCTTTGTGGATGTATTCAATTTCGATTATTAGCATAATGTGTATCTCCCGTGTTTTAAGTAATACTTCCAAGTCTCAATCGTTCTACAGAACTGTAAACAGTAAGACCCCCCCATATGTTCTGAATTTCGGAAATCAGAATTACTTCGGTCCTGAAGTAACCTCATAAGCTCAGCACCTACATTTGTTGAAAATGTCCCTCTCAACAACTTATTTTTCCTTTTTTCCAGTAAAGTATTCAGCTGTTCCATGTCATTAATTGANACCTTACACTATCATGATTATGCTTCATCAAATTTCTATCACTGTGATCACCCAGATTACCTGGTTCTTTCTGAAAAATAGCCAGCTTCTCCTCTGTACTCGTGGTACCTTCAACACTGTGTCACTAGCAAACTTCCCCACGCTACCTTCCCTCTCAGAGACACTAACATTAGTTCTTACTAACATACCAACTAACACACCAACGTTAAACCAGAACAACTCCATCATACATCCTTGAGGAACAAGACTAGTCACCCGGCAAACTTCCTCTGGCCCCTTTCAGCATGACTTCTTGACTTTTTAAACATTATCTTTGTGGATGTATTCAATTTCGATTATTAGCATAATGTGTATCTCCCGTGTTTTAAGTAATACTTCCAAGTCTCAATCGTTCTACGGAACTGTAAACAGTAAGATCCCCCCATNTGTATCTCCCGTGTTTTAAGTAATACTTCCAAGTCTCAATCGTTCTACAGAACTGTAAACAGTAAGACCCCCCCATATGTTCTGAATTTCGGAAATCAGAATTACTTCGGTCCTGAAGTAACCTCATAAGCTCAGCACCTACATTTGTTGAAAATGTCCCTCTCAACAACTTATTTTTCCTTTTTTCCAGTAAAGTATTCAGCTGTTCCATGTCATTAATTGAAATCACGTTTTTTGAAATGAAAGTCATTCTTTTTTTTTATTGACAAAACTTAATTTTATCTTCTTCATATTCATACTCAGTGATGATGCAATTTCTACCTTTCAGACTATTGNCTTCTCCTCTGTACTCGTGGTACCTTCAACACTGTGTCACTAGCAAACTTCCCCACGCTACCTTCCCTCTCAGAGACACTAACATTAGTTCTTACTAACATACCAACTAACACACCAACGTTAAACCAGAACAACTCCATCATACATCCTTGAGGAACAAGACTAGTCACCCGGCAAACTTCCTCTGGCCCCTTTCAGCATGACTTCTTGACTTTTTAAACATTATCTTTGTGGATGTATTCAATTTCGATTATTAGCATAATGTGTATCTCCCGTGTTTTAAGTAATACTTCCAAGTCTCAATCGTTCTACGGAACTGTAAACAGTAAGATCCCCCCATATGTTCTGAATTTCGGAAATCAGAATTACTTCGGTTCTGAAAATAACGGCTCAGCACCTACATTTGTTGAAAATGTCCCTCTCAACAACTTATTTTTCCTTTTTTCCAGTAAAGTATTCAGCTGTTCCATGTCATTAATTGAAATCACGTTTTTTGAAATGAAAGTCATTCTTTTTTCTTTTTATTGACAAAGCTTAATTTTATCTTCTTCATATTCATATGCAGTGATGATGCAATTTCTACCTTTCAGACTATTGCAACTTACTCTTCAATGGAAGAATCCTGAATTACTGCCATTAAAAGAATAACTGAAATTATAGCAGGATAGAGAGAACTCGTTATGCTTTCACTGAAGCAAATGAAATTTGCATTGCGTTATTATGTCAGTGTGACTTCTAATTTTATTCCTTTATTACTGCCCAGTATACACTTCTGCAGCACAGCAAGAAATGCCGTTGTTTCTCCTGCCACAGCTGACTAAAGCTATCAAGAGACATAATCATTTTCAGCAGAGCTTTATCTTGTACTCCCATGTTCCCATGTTGTGACACTTTTGGGAACAACTGTGACATTTTGCTCAGATTGGAATCGTTCTGCTTCTTTTAAGTATTGCTGAACTGTATGGTGATTTTTTTCCTTCTTCATCTTAGTACAGCCATGCCAGATAGTGCCTTGTTTATTACAGAGTAGCATTTCCCTTCTAGGCTACTTCCCGTGGTGATAATAGAACAGTTTCTCAAGTTAGCCATGGAAATACTGCATGATATTGAGAACTTCAAATAATTGCTCAAAGACTAAAGATTCGGAATTGCATTTCAACTTCTCCCGAGGCTACGCAAAGAATAGAAGGCCCTTTCACTCCAGGGATGTGAAGCTGCTTGTATAGATTTACCTCAACAGACATCACTATTTTCATCAACAGCAATAACAAAGGACAGAGACACACACACACAGACAAACATTAGGAAGTCCCTTAAGGAGGGCTTGCAGATGCTCTATTTTTGTCAGCTTTGTCTCTGTCTTGCTTTGAACTCCCCATTTCACTTTGCAGAATCGTCTCTCAAACAACCAAGGACGAAACTCCTACAGACACGGATGCAGCGCTCCAGAAGAATCCCTTGCTTTTGAGCTTTTCAATGATGCCCACATATTTCTTCTCCAGCAAAACAAATTCCTGGCAGAGAAGAGCTGCTGGTGTTCTTTTGCTTTACAAACTTTGAGGGAAATTAAGTTTAATATTTTTTCGAACAGATACAAGCCATGATCCAGAGCTCTACTTTTGTTCTCAGTGTTTCACAGTGGCTTAAAAAAGCATTGGACATTAGTAACAGGATTTTAAAAGCTCTACGGTCCTACTGCTGTTGTCATGATGGTCTAAAGACATAAACAATAAAAGGCTATACTATAAGTAGTGTATTTTCTTTGAACAGTTGCTAGAGTTTAAAAGCACTGGAGAAGATTTTTGGCCCTTGCTAATGTTTGAAAAATACACACACATTACAGCGACTAATAAAACACACCCAATCTCTGTAGCATGTGCTGAAGGATAACAGTGGGAAATACAAATGCCAGTATGACACTAAGTAAGAGCTAATTAAAGTTACTGAAGATATAAACAAAGCAAGAACGGATATTTTAAAGGCCAGGAACAAACAAGAATAGGGAAACAGAAGAATCTTTGATGGGTCAGAACATGACTTAGCATGACACTGATTCGACACTGTAGTACACCGTTTCATGATGTGATGAATCATTTGATATACCGTTGCCTGGAGGATTGGATTTTTTCTTTATTCCTGATGGAAAGCAGCATGCAGACATAACTGAAGGACGCAGAGCGGTGCAGTTTAGAAAGATCAGTGGTTAGAGCAACTGTGTCTCAGCCAAGGATGTTAATTCTAATTCTATTCTTTTCACACTTTAGGGTTTTGTTCTGGGGCTTTTTTTCTTAAGCCTCTTTCATGTTTATTTGTTTTCATACTTCTTAATTTTCCAGCTATGCAAGCTTTTTCTCTTGGGTTTCCAGAGGGATAAGTGCAAGTTATCTGCAATATTTGCAACGATTCAGATATTCAACAGGTAATTTGGCACACTGCAAGTTGACTTCACTTAATTTGAACTAGCTCTGTCTCCATTTCCACTCCTC
>VZSC01016791.1:27150-41177 GCA_013398225.1 Steatornis caripensis | reverse complement strand
CCCCCCCATAACTAAGGTGGCGTATAGAATACATGTTGTTAGTATTTCCAACAGAATCCAAATTATATCACTCAGATCAGTGTAATCATTTCCTCACAGACTGCAGAGCCTGTTTTCTTTTGTAAGCAAATAGTACAGAGATAGAGGCGGCTTATGTAAGCGTAAGGAATTCTTTCCTTCTCACTGACACTCCATTTACTTCTATCTGCCCCAGATTTGGAGCTGGATAATACCAAAGCTGATAAGAAATACCCAAGCTGGGCTCAGAAGTTCTTCTGAAGTTAAATGCATACAGTGTTATCCGAAATCACACTGGCTTCTTAGACAAGATAATGTGAAATGATGTAACACATCAGAGGGAGAAAGAAAAAGTTTGAGATCAACTATCTGCTGACAGCCCCAAAGACAACAATCCCATCACAGACCAATATTACAGATAAAAGTGGAAAGGGCTGCCATGCACTATATATTGTGTACCTGGTGATCACAGCAGTCTGTCTGCTCGAATCTTCTTCTTCAAACCTGCTATGAAAGGCTGGGAAATTACTCTTCATTTTCTACTTTTATAAGCATTTGTTTTATCATTATTGATACAAAACGTAAAAAGCTATATGTACAGATAAGGGGAGAAATACCTAATGAGAGTATCTGCAGAGTGGGAGAGAGATTCCTAGCACATGAAAGAAATATTGAATAGTAACTTAAAGAACTCTCTCCTCTTTGAGTGGTGCTTAATAGCCATTTTTTATGGCAGCTCCATTCTCCAATGCATTTATTTAAAAAAAATACATTTTTATTGCTAGGTTCTACTTAGGTGATAAATAAGAAAGCTTAACAGAATCAATACTGAATTACAAAACAGCTGCCTTGCTTTACTTAAACTGGACTGCATTATGGCTTGCTCTTTCTCACTTTGGCTTCAATTTATCACGGTACTTAGCCTAAATCTAAGCACATGATTTGTGCCATTGGCTTAAGGAGGTCTGATGGCCAGATGTACATCCTCCTGCCCACATGCTCAAAATTAGACACAACCTTGCACGCCCTAGTGAATGGGAAGCTGCATGCAGATGGGAATGTCATGGTGTATCATATCCGGAGGACACAGGGCATTCTGGATCCAACTTAATTATTTTGATGGCGTTTTAAATGGGTTTATATAGTGCTTAGCTAACAAGCATTTAATCCAGAGGTTAAAGAAGGCAGTAACCCTAGAGACTGGGTTTGCAAAGGGCTATAAAGATTTTGGAGGTAGAAAGTCATCTTTAGCCCTAGGGAGTGGACTGTAAAAGGCTGAGGAGGATTTTATTAGCATCTTTAATTAAACATTTGAGTCCTTTATTTGGCATTGAATCAATTTGTCATTAGTTGTTTTGTTATTTAATTAGTGTGCTTAATTACTGTAAATACTATTAGGGCTAAATCCTGCAAGTTGCTGAGAAATCTCACAATTCTTAGGGATGTCAATTAAAACACAAAACATTCCTCAGGTGCAGAAGAGTCCAGAGAGTTGCTTCCAAGGTACTGCTTAAGGCAATCATAACGTTACTGTAAGAAGAATTTTTGTTTTTGGAATGACTCAAGCGCCAAGTAACACAGAGGTTGTTACATGTACCAGGAGCCATTCTGACTACATGAAGCTGATGGAAATTTTCATTTTACTCACTGGGGTGATGACTTTGCCCTTCCAAATTGAACAGTCAGAAAAAGAGTAAAGCCTTCGACTTTCTTGTTATGGGAAGAAATAATATGAACTTTAGTCAAAGCCATTACTGAGTGAGACACCATACAGGAGGACACAAGACAGTGTTCTCAAGCTCGAAGGGGCTTAATGCAGCAGTAATTGCAGAATGTACTAACAATTATTCCAGTCTTGTACCAGACTGAAAAATTCAGGGAATCACCACTCCACCTAAACAATAAAACAGAGGTCTAAGGTAGAGCCACAGCAACCCTGCCTTCCTTTTTCTTTTTCTCTTTTTCTTTTATTTTTTTCCCCCCTGTCTTCCATTTCTAGGTCTACAAAAGAAATAGGTGATTGGGAAGAATCTCAGCAAGGAAGGGGGGTAGCTAGTACTTTGGAATACAGAGAAAAATCATAAGAGGAAATAACATCAAATAACTGAGTAATTGATTCAACACAAAAGAAAAATATGTTTTGGGATCAGTAAATGTAACCAATGAATTTGGGGAAAAAATGATTTACAGAAAACTGCGTTATTTCATGAAAGGTAAAATATTACATTATGACATTTTCAAAACAGCATTTTAATTTCTGTTTTGACAAGTTTTTCATTTTAATTAGAAATAAAAAACCCCAAGTAAACCAAAACATTTCAATTTCATTCCCATAATATTTAATTCAAGATTATGTTCCTGGTTTGTTTTTTTTAATCTTTTCTTTTTGTTCAGTGAGGAAAAAGCTAGAGAAAATGTTGTTTCAAGGTAATCCAAACTGAAAATTTTTCACACGTTTTCTTTCTAGCTATGACCCGAGCTGTATCTACTCCATGCAGCTTTCCCCACCACTGCTCTGCTGAGGCTCTTGGCAAAGCGCAGGAAGTGAGAAAAGAGATGACGCACAGACAGGACCCAAACTGTTTAGAGGTCAGAGCAGAGATTTGGGTGCAGGCATAGCTGAAGGGAGGAAAGATCACAGGAAGCATGATGCAAAGCCAAATAAAGTCAGTGGGAGATTCGCCATTGACTTCAGCAGGTGTTGAATCTGAACCAAACCGACAGAGAGGTGTGAAAAATGAACAATGGGGCATGAGGAAGGAAAAGACAGAGAGTGATGTGGAGTGGGGGGAAGTACCATCTGCTCTACTCGCTGCAGCTCTAGCAAAGTAAGTATATTCTTTTGGCTGTCAACGCAATCTCAACATCCCCCTCTAACTTTGCGAAGTGTCATACTGAGCACATTGGGGAGACGTAGGATTTTTCAGCTGATGCTAACAGCACGCTTGTTCAAGCTGGGGAAGTTGTTCGTATACAATACGGTACCATTTTCCCATGCCTCTAGTATAAAATATGTAATCTAAAGCTTTCAGAGAGTTAAATAGACCAAGCAGATGGACAGGGAAATTAAAAGAAATTGGCAAGGTAGAAAAGATAAATGGTCAACTGAGATTTTAAACGAAGAAGAGAGTCAATGAGGCAGAGAGCCACAGTGAAGCTATTCCAGATGGTAGGGGCTACGAAGAAGGCAGCTCTCAAAACACTGGTGAAATTCAGACCAAGAGAGAGGTCCAGCAGCAGGGAGGGCATGGAAACTCTGAATCCACCTAACCCTGTGGTGACATTTGGGTCACAAAAGAGGTCGCAGCCCAAGAGGAGTACTTCAGCGACGCAGCAGAGGCCAAGCTGCTTCTCTCAGACTATAAAACCTCAGTGTATACGTTACACTGGCCACTCTCTGTCTACCGTTAAGTTGCTTGCTGCATCACCTTTTCCTCATGAATCAATGGACAATATCTTTCCATGTGGGAGAATCAGAAAAGGTCAGAAACAGCTGTGCAAATACAAACAACTCTGAGTAATGGAATGTTTAAAACCCGGATTTGTGTCCAGATCCAGCTGCGCGAGCTCTCCTTGTCTGGATCTGAAACCCTTTTCTTCAGAGTGGCTTTCTCCTCTGGCCAAACAGCAAATTAGCCACACTTTTGCTGTTTCTTGTTCTGTTCTGGCAGAACTACATACAGCTGAACTGCAAACAGTACACTCGGGTTAATGTGCTCCAGTGTGTTACCTAGACTGCTACAAAGAGAAAACTATGCCTTCGGATAACAATCACGAAGTTACAAACGATTTATCAAATGTGTACTGGCTTTAACAACCAAAGATTAGTTGTTCCATAGTGAGTCCACAGAAGTCACTGGTGTGAATGTTCTAAGATGTTATCCTGAGCAAACGTCCCTGCTCACAGCCATTGAGCACCACAAAGCAGAAACTGCCACCTTAAACCTTCTTCAGTGCCTGCTATATTTTGCAATAAAATGCAGCACTCTGCTCCAAGCCCTCTTCTCATTACCTATACTGAAGTAATGTTACAGTAATGAGAGACTGGGGTCTACTTCTAATTTTTAATACTATTTTTAGAGGTAATCCTAATAAGGTGAAGGGTTATATTGCCAAAGTCCATAGTATCCACTGCACAATTTTACAGCTCCATTTTGTGGCAAGAGCCGCGTAACGGAACCTTCAACATCAATTTCCTTGATTATAAGTCTGTGTCACTGAGCAAATGGCCATCAAAAGCCTCTCCTCCTACGTCTGATTTCCTGATCTTCAAAATGGAATATTAAGTGCCATTTAGCCACTGACAGTAGCAATACCCCATTTATCAGCCTATTAGGTGCGGCAAGTAACACTAATGGGGGTGAATGTAAAATAACAAAAGCCTAGCACTGATGTTTCTTTCCCCCTGCTGAAAGGAATAATTCAGTAATTACCGAGCATGCCTCATTTAGTAGCCTGGCCAAAGGATAGGAAATGGGTTATTCACAGGATTTCAGGGGACTAAATTAAGCACCTGCTGTTATATTTTTATCTTCATTGTCTCTTTTTGCATACTCTAATGGCCAAATTTCACCGCAGGAAGATCTCTTTCAGGACCTTCACTCAAGAATCTCAAGATTTCTCGTACGCACTAGAGTCAGAGCAACGTATCTAAGATACAACTCGCTATTCCCCACGCCTTGAGGTTGCTGTGAAACCTGTTGCTTCCAGTCAGTATGATGAATTACTACTTTGGTGAAGCGAGCAGTGACACTACACCTGTACCATCCATACCACAATAGACACCGGATAAGGGATGTTCTTTTTATGATGGTTTCCTCACCAGGAAGCTATACGTGTGCCTAGAAGAGATACTGTACCATGCACAGCAGAATATTTTGAAATCACCAACCAGATTGTGAGCTACTGTAAATCATTCTGCTTGTTTGAAATAGAAGTCCTTTGCTAAGTTATTTCATAAATATATAAAAAAATTATATATTGATATCAAATCTGGTGCCGCAATACCTCTGTGGTTGCTCTCCTACGAAATAGCACTACTCCTCACACCTCAACCCAATGAACTGAACCTGTTCTATTTCATTAGGAAATTGTGGCAGAAGACTCTGGGCAACACAAAGTCTGTAGTTTATCAATCCACAAAGATCTCAGCAAGCTGAACAGATATTTAAGCTGAATTAAAAATTATAAAGTACCACGTCAAAATTGGACAAGATCTCTGTGCACCTGCTTTATGGCAAGCTCTTTCCATTTCAGTCACCTGTGGGCATATCTACATTACTGCTCAGCATTCAGCAGGGCATTTTGAAGTACCTCTAACAACTGTCCCTACTTCAGCTCATATCAGAGGGTAGTCTGGGCACAAAATGGATTTAAACTACAATAATGGCTCCAGGGCTTCATCTGATACGCTCCAGTCACTACAGGGCAGTTGTGGAACTGGGGCTAGAACCAGTGTGTAGTAAACCCCTTGAAATACTTACACCATGGATTTAGGATTCTCAGTTGCAATCTTTTTGCTATATGAATCTGTCCATACAGGCTGCAGTATTTGCCAAAAATAGACGTAGCTTATGCGTACTAAGTCCAAATATTAAATAACAAATGTAAGTGACAGCAATATGGCAACAGAGAGCCAGGACAGCAGGGAGGTGCACCATTTCGAGGGAAAACTTGACTGCAACAGGTACAAAGATTATATGACTACATGAGAATTTTGGCTACTGTCATGTTTGGGCTTGGGTTAAAGAAAATAAATAAAAATGTTTAATGAACAAAGGAATTTGCTGGTGTAATCAGTATTATCACTGGACAGGAGATGTTAATTACCAGCCTTTGAGGTTGCATGGCAATAGCATGGCATGTATGGCATCAGAGCCTGGACATTTTGAACTACGGAGCAGCTCTCACCTCCAGTTCCTCAGCTTAATCATAGAGATTTCTAGAATATAAATTTCCTGCAGATACGGTTTACAGACTCAAATCAATAAGGTAATATTTATTTATGAAAACAATTAAGATCCTTTTTTGGCTGAAAAAGATAGAAATCAATTACAATAAAAAAATGCCTGATTGAGCCCGATCCAGCCAGTGCTATGGTCAATAGGAACACTCAGCTGGGCTGCGGATCAGGTCTGAATTTTAAACTTTTGACCTCAGGAGTATTGGATTCTTTGAGCAAAAGCAAATTATGCCAGACTAATTCAATTCCCTTCTGCACAAATATACAGATGATATATCAATGTTTTTGTGAGATTTAACAATATTCTCATATAAAGTCACACTTACTCTTTCACTTTTTTGTTTGTAGTTCCACTGTAACAAATCAAAGAGACATATATAATAACTTTTTTCTCTCTTCCCTTTGAAATCTTCTTTCAGAGTAGGCATACAAAGAGTTTCTTCCACGTCCCATTTTAAAAAAAATAAAAGGTAAGTGGAGTATCTATGCAACAAAATGGAAGTGTGGCTGTAGTATGTGAGAGTATCCTGCTAATAAACTTTTAACAAGTATGGATATCAATTCCAGAGAAGATGTGGCAGACACAAGCAACAAGAATAAAAATTCTCAAGAAATGCAAAGGAAAGGGAGTCCAGCACTGTGATTCTGATTGTCCATCATTAAAGCATGCCTTTAAAAGCAGCAAAGTTACAGGAACAATATCTATAGTAAAGCACACCTTCAATAAATAATTTCTGTCAGAGTACAATAAGAAAAACAAATCTTAACACCACACTGAAGTGGACAAAAGGCAATGAATGTTAGATAAACATACACAGCAATTATTCTAAAGGGATTGTTTGTACCTTTGCGTTGTAATCACACAGCCAGCCACAAGGAACATTATGTTCTTTTAATCTTCGCTCTTTCTCATCCTAAGTAATTTCTTATTTTTTCAACACTTTCCTGGTTTTGAAAAGTCTGTAATTTCACTGAAGTCAGTCCCATAGGAAACTCCTGGCACGTGTAGTCACTAACGCAGTAATGTGATGTGATATATCAGCTGAAGGTCTTTACAAAATACAAGAATTCTATTTGCCCTAATTCCTGGCTTTCCTCCTCCTCCTCTTAGCTCTTCCCTATAGAAAATGCCAAGAACTCCTACAAGTTTTAATTTGCCCTGAAAACAACGATGACCCAACAAAATAACTGAATGAAACACTGACGGGAGTATTGTTCATGGGGTCCATTGCTCCCAGGATCCGTGTTCTGCAGGAGTCAGCCTGGCTGCGAGGGCCGGGTGACAAGGCTGCTGTGCAAGGACTCACATCTGGGATGCTGGCACTGTTGGAGGGTGGTAGGAAAAGAGGGGGAATTCACTGAAACAAATGCTCTTCTTTCCCCAGCTCTTCAAATTAATCACTTTAACATCATGATTCCTCTTTCCCTTTTCACAAGTCCAAAGGAGAGAGAAAATAATTCTTAGAGAAAGATCACACAAGTAAAAAGAGGGTGTAGAAGCAGGCTGTAACCTAACAAACTAACCTGCTACAAAATAAAAGTACATGTGCGATTTGAGGGTTCAGAGATCAACTCTATACTTTCCCTCCCAGCTTGGAAGGAAATTCACATCTTGCTAAGAGTCAATTTTGCCCTGAGTAACACAAGGTTCCTAAAGGTTTAGATAATTGCAGAATTACGAAATTTGGCCATCTGACATTAAGGATTCAGTCACAGTTCAGCAAGTAAGGAAACTCCGTATCCCTCTTCCCTAGCAGAGTCACCATGTTTGCAAACATGTTCAGAGTCTCTTTCAAGTATTTGAGGAGGAGTTGTACAGTTATATATGATGTATAAATATATATATATACACAATGTAACTATTGTATATTTACCCCGCAAATATACTTTTTATTTTCATATATTACTACTTCTGAGAAGAAATTAGGCAAGAACAAAGTCTCTCACTTTTAGGTTGCAGGCACATGCTTTAGCTACCGGCACATATTTGGCTCCCAAGCACGTAATCTAGCTAAGCACAAGACTGCTTCTCTTAAGAAGACATAAAGGAAGTGTCTCATTAAATAGAGGTCCATATATGGTAGTTTCATTTTAAGAAAGAAAAGCTTACAAGATTTACTAAATGTTTTGTCTTCAATTAGAAAGAGGTTGATGATTTCTTCCAGATTCAATCCTGACCTGTTTAAATTTTCTGATTAGTATCTATAGAGATTCAAAGGCCAAGGGAGTCAATCAGCTCATTTTTTTCAGGAAAAGCTGTTGTAGCTGATGCTATAAGTTCAGCTTAATGTAAATAACAAATACTATTATTATAATTTTTTTTTTCCCATTTTGGTTTCTTGATTTTTTTATAGCAAGTTACCACTGGGTCACATCACAGTCAAGCTTTTATATTATTTCTTAAGTCTCTGTGGAACAAAGGTCTCAGTTCAGATATTAAAAAGGTAAAGTAAATATAGAGTTACTTTTTCTCTCTTTTTCTTCAGAAATTAGATTTTAGTTCTTTGCTTTCTCCATTGCTAATTCAAAAATAGATATTTAGAAATATGGCAGTTCACACACAGCAGTAAGTTGGGTAGCTCTTGACATTGCCATTAGAATACTTGTAGTGGAAAAAGTCCCAAGAAAAGAAATTTTTTTAAAAAATCTACTTTAAATTAAAAACAAACCAAAAACCTAATAAAGCCATCTTTCTAATTTGAGGACTGTCATCAGGTTTTTTACTTGGGGCTTTATCCCGAGTTCTGAAAAAAGGCCAACATATTTATTAAATTTGATACTGCCATAAAGTTACAAAAAGGTTCTCATGGCTCTTAATGAAAATGACTACACAAATAATAATTTATTTGCTCTTTTAGAGCAAGTCCTAGTTTCAAAACACTCAGTAAATATTACACTATAAAATTCACACCAATACTGTTATCACACTGCATATCACCAGCTCCTGCAACTGCTAGGAAAAGTCCCTTAGGCAGAGAGATGCAACAACTTAGGGAGACAGAGCTCATCAGTACGTCTAAAGACTGAGCAGTATCGAATCTTCATTTGAAAAAGTGCACTAAACCTGTTAATAAGTTGGCAAAATTTATTTGGTCTCAGATGTCATAAATAGTATTCATAGTAAACAATCCTCTTCGGGAGAGCACAAGAAAGGGAAGTCTTGCATATCGATGCACTAATATATTCCAGTTCATTCACAACGTAACACTTGATTCTACAAATTCAAATCCTGTTCTTCCAGCTGCAGGTACGACCACCGAAATGAACAGAATCATTCAACATTCATTCACATCAGAAAAGGAGCAGAATTTGCCTTGCAATAATTAAAGGAATTCTTTTCTTTCAGCTTATGACCACACGCTTCACTAGAGCAAAGGGATAATTCAATGGTACCAGCTCTACCCACATTCACCAGCAGAAATCCACTCGAGTCAGGGGGACTGCGACTTGAAGGACTGACCTCTATTATCTGAAATGTCAAACCACCATAAATTTGCCTGCTGGAGTCCCTCCCTCCATAGCTCTTGACCCAGCGTAGTTCTCGGGCACTTCCACATCATTTCCACAAAACACAATTCTGAAAACAGATCAGTGAGAGATAGGCATGAACATGTGGAAATGTGCAAAATCTGTAGAGTCCTGAATGAGTCTTGTTTTCAGATTAAGAAATTGAAAATAACATTTCTTATTTTGCCTTTGGCCTGGTAAAAAAAACCCTGGCTAAATTTTTTCTGGTCAATGAATTTCAGTCAAAATACAAAGGAAGTATCTCTGCCTTTTTACCTCAGATGCAGGAACATGCACGCGTGCTTGCATATTCCTACTACATACAGTCTGCAAAGAAGAAGTAGAGGCTGCAGAACACCCTGACAGCTCTGTTTCACAGCATCAGCCAAGCATACCAAGCTATTATTTTTTTAAAAAGTACCACATGCCCAGCTACCTCCTGTTAAGTGACTTAAACCACTAATGAACTTTTATGTTACTTACTACAGAAATGACATCGTACTTTGTAAAAAAATGTTATGTCACTTCAAATTCTTCAACCACAAAGCGAAAGTATTTTGTCAAATGCTTACTAGATTGCACATGAACACAAGGAAGCCAATACACTGCAAATAAATCCAGGAACGCATATGTATTACTGTAAGACACCAACCTAGCTTACTGCAGAAAATGACCTCATATGTCACTACCTCATCAGCATGAGCAAAGTCGATGCCTTCATTTTGTAGACACATGTCTTTAAAGTCTTAGACGTTGTCTTTTGCCAAACACCCATTCTTTCATCAGAAACATGAAATGCTGGCCCCTTCCCCTAAGACTGCGAAGATCCACTATACAGGAAGAGCTGCAATATTATTATACTTTATATTCCAGTAACAGTAACCAGCCCCAGAAAACGTGTATGCAACATGCAGTACATATGCAGAAAAATAATATAGTCATTGCTTGAAAGATAGAAAGGAAAACGTCCCAGAGGGCCAGCCCAAAACTAACCTATTGCACATAGGCTACGCAAGTCCTGAGGCTTGAGCTAGCCTTTTACAAAGGAGTAAATTTCAGCCTGAACGAGTGACTCTCATAAAATAATACTTTCACCAGCCTGAGGGTGGTCTTGTTAACCCTGAGAAAGGGGATACTTTTGGTAAGGAAATGTTTTGCTCTGAGTACAACTGCAGTCATCTGAGAGCAGCAAACCACGTGTATCGTTACAGACCTCGCTGAAAGGAACAGCAGAGACTGAAATAAGTCAGGCTTGCTGCGGTTGATCAGGATATGCCTGAGAATGAGAGGGGATGGATAAAAGCTGTAGAACTCTGAATCTAGGTTGAAATGATATCTTTAAGGGCAAAATTATATTGAAACAGGCACTGTGTTTGTAAGCTTTCAGTTAAAATTCTATGAACTGTACAGTTAGATGATGATTCGAACTCAGATACATTTTCAAGGAAAACTTCAGGAAAGTTATTTTTCATGTAGATTCTCTTGACGTGTAATCCATGCGGTGTTAAGAAGAAAGGCATTTTACATAACTTTGCTCCTTTCCAATCAAAGGAAAAGAGATCAGCCAGTGAAAGGAAACGCTAGCGAAAGTCCCAGTGGCACAGCATTACACAGAGCCAGATCCAAAGAGGAAGGCTGGGAAGAAAGGGGATGGCATTTGTGATTTTACATACCGCTTCTCTCCCAGATGTAGAATGAAGATTATGTAGGTTTCACATGAACTGGATAGTGTTAGCTGTTGCAGTTTTGCTTTTGACTTGGTAGTGTTAATTTCCTAATCCATCCCTGCATTCATGTCCACAACATTCTTATTAATCATATGAGGTAGCCTAGGCAACTAGCTTGGTTTTGGAGTCACCCCAAACTTGTATCCCATTAACCCTTCTTTTCCACATAGATGCCATTAACTGCCTGTTTTAATTTCCTCCACAAGTTAGACCTAGATCAGTTCTTACTAGATCTGTGCAGTTCAACAAGCCATAGCTTTCTTTTCTGTTTACATGCTTTCTGAAAGCTTTCTGTTCTCATGTAATATCTCTACAGGTTGTCATGAAGAATAGAGCCTCTTTGTTTGCAACACGTTCCAGACTTTAGGAAATAGCAACCCTTCTCAAAGTCACATTGAGTTCAGTTGATTTGTCTTTGTTATGTACATTGTTTATGATTCTATAGATTGTTAGAGTTGAACTTCCCTAAAGCCCTCACCTCCTTCCTGCTGAAAGTGATTCTGACCCAGACGGGTGGTGTTGCTAATGATCTGTTCTTGTATTACAGAACAGGATATCTAGGTTTATTTTTCTCTTAATAAACTGTATCCCCCAGTACCTGTACTGTGAACTCATGTTTCTGTTACCTCATGATACTCAATTTCACATCTTCCACCAGCAATTCTGTTTTTCCACCTTTTTGCCCATTTTTCTTGCATCACTGTAAAAACATTTCAGTTGTCTCTGAAACCCGGTAAGGAAACTTCTCTTAATTTTCCTCCACTGCGTGTGTTGCATCATAACTCTCAAGAACTACTGTTTTCTCTGATGCTCAATCTTCTACTCTCCAGTATACATTCACTCCTTGTTATATCCTTCTTATTTTGCCATCTCTGTATATTTAAGAAGCTTTTTTATCAGTCACAATCAGCTCAACCCCAGAAAACTACTAGTCCACCTACTCCAGTGGAGTCCATCAGTTCAGAGGAACTCTTGTTCCATGAAAGCTTCCTGATGGTCAGACATCCTCAGTCTTTCCTCACAGCATTTATCCTTGAGCCATCTGTTCATCTTTGTTATCTTGCCATGCTTTTGCCCTTCTCTGGAGAATGCAAGATTTCCACTGAATGTTATGCACATGGAAATATCATTGCCACCTGGCAGGAAAAAGAAAGTCTTCCATGCCGCAGATGTTACACCATTTTAAAGTGAAACCATGTTTACAGTAAAGAATATAGGCTTCCTAAAGGCAAATCTTCATTCCTCCAGTGGCTACTAGACCAGCTAAATGGGGCCACTTTGTTCTTTCTCCAGCTGCTTTTGTGCAATCCTATTAGAGAGCAAGGCAAAAAAACAAAAATGAAGGAAGATACTGGCAGCAACACTAGTGAAGGAGGAAAGGACAGATATAGAACAAGATGCAAATTTTCTGTAATTATTTACAGGTAACGTATTTGGTGTTGGAAAAACATACATCTTACAGCTACTGTGACCTTGTTGGGCAGCATAGTGATGTTCTTCTATAGCAGATCTTATAAATAGGAATATGGTATAAGTTAATAAATATCCTCAGGTAAATCCCAAAGTCAAGTCAGTGGAATTATTCTCCTTTGATTTAAGCTCGGCTGGGATTTTTACATCTGTTATTTAAGTGTATTGCCTTTACTACAGTAAAGAAAGAAACTAAGGGAGACAAAGAGAAGGTGCTTGAAATACTTTCCCACCAGACTCAACAGTTTCGGTTCAGGGGCCCGAAAGATTTCTGAGCTTAAGCACTCTCATCTCACTGCATTTAAACCACTTTCACATAGGATACTGTACCAGCATTCTGTCCTTATAATTTATCTGATGGAAGAAAACATCAGCCTACAGTGACAAAGGGTACTGCAGGCAGCTATGAAGGTGAGAACAGTTCTTCCCACACCCCATCCAGTCATGACAACTCACCTCGAAACCAAAGGCTGCGTGATCACGTTAGTAAGACACTAAAGCTGAGCAGCCTAGCTAGCCCCAGCTTAGCACCCTGGCTGCATGGCTTTTGCTCATCTTGGACACCAGGCAGAGTACAGACAAGCATGCTGTGCAGGTACTCCTGCCTTGCTTAATGTGCATATTTTAACTTCTTTAATCAGAAAAGGCACAAGAAAGACCATGTGAATGATCATCCACCCCTTTTCAACTGGGATCAGGATGATAGAAACATAGAATCACAGACTGGTTTGGCTTGGAAGGGACCTTGAAGATCATCTACTTCCAACCACCCTGCCACAGGCAGGGACACCTTCCACTACACCAGGTTTCTCAGAGCCCCATCCAACTGGGCCTTGAACACTTCAGTTCCAACGAGTAGACATCCACAACTTCACTGGGCAATCTGGTCCAGTGTCACAGCACCCTCATTGTGAGTAATTTATTCCTAATACCTAATCTAAATCTATCCTCTTTCAGTTTAAAACCATTGCCCCTTGTTCCTATCACTACATGCCCTTGTCCCTCTCCAGCTCTCTTGTAGGTTCCCTTCAGGTACTGGAAGGCTGCTGTAAGGTCCTTCTAAGAGTCTTACCCTCTCCAAGCTGAACAACCCCAACTCTCTCAACCTGTCTTCATAGTAGAGATGTTCCAGCCCTCTCATCATTTTTGTGGCCTTCCTCTGGACCCACGCCAACAGGTCCATGTCTTTCCTGTGCTGAGGACTCCAGAGCTGAACACAGTACTCCAGATAGGGCCTCACTAGAGCAGAGTAGAGAGGAAAAATCACCTTCCTCAACCTGCTGGCCACGCTTCTTTTGATGCGGCTCAGGATACAGTTGGCCTTCCGGGCTGCAAGCGCACAT
>VZSC01016790.1:175033-188086 GCA_013398225.1 Steatornis caripensis | reverse complement strand
AGGAAGGGGGGCGTTGGGGGAAGGGTATTTATTTATGCTTTGAGGTCTGGCTTTTTGTGTCTCCTTTTACTACTCTGCTTTGATTGATAACTGATTAATCGAANTCCCTGTCCCCCTGCACTACCGAGGGGGAGGAGGGAGAGACATCGGGAGCGAGGGGACTCAAGCCCGGGAAGGAGGAAGGGGGGCGTTGGGGGAAGGGTATTTATTTATGCTTTGAGGTCTGGCTTTTTGTGTCTCCTTTTACTACTCTGCTTTGATTGATAACTGATTAATCGAAAATTTTTTCCCCAAGTTGAGTCTGTTTCTGCCCGTGACCATAACTGGTGAGTGAGCCCTCTCTGTCCTTGTCTAGACCCACCAGGTTTCCTTACATTTTCTCCTCATCTCGATGTGGGTGGACCATGACACATGTCTATATCTCTCAAAATGTTCCCAAATGAGACGCAAACAAAAAAAGTCACTCTAAAGGAAAAAGTTCTGTTGCTTACTGGAAGCAGTAAATGGCCTAGAAATCAACTAATTTCTGAAGCTAGCTCAGATCTGTCGCACTGTATCTACAAGTTTGGGTATCAGATTAACCACCTGAAAATGTTTTCCGTGGTACTGAGCAGCCACTCTTGCCATGAACGTCATCTGAAGCTGCTCTCAGTCAAGATGAATGACATTGTATGAAGAATCTTCATGGCATCTGCTGAATGGTGCTGTTTGATGTTGCCTAGTGTAGAGAAGACCCATGCATGGGTGAATTTATAATTTTGTTCTAAGTTTTAATTTCCCTGAGACAAGAGCTCTCTTGTTCCAAATATTAACAGTGACAGAACTAAGACAAGACAAGTAAAGGTTATTATTAATGAAGGATTCATGATAAAAATCACGTTTTTCAATAAAAATAGATCATTTGCTATGATGTAGATGTTGTAAGTAGATATACAATGTGTAGAACATTACTAACTGCATTAGTCTGTATTAATCATGTCTTCTATAACCAGAAACCTCCCATCTTTCAGAACATCTAGAAAGAAATGCAACTATGAAGGTAGATGTACCTTTAGAACTCCTTGGCTATATGAACTGATTGCCTTCTGTATATTTAGGTAATAGGCAAATGTGCTGTCAGTTGCATTACCAGTATAATAGAGCAGCTAATTTATATATGCTATATGTGCATCTGTTACTCAAAATACTGTTTCATGTTAATATAAATCAAAACATCTAAGAACAAAGTTTAAACCAGTGTACTATTCCAAAGCTGTACAATTATAACAAGCATATTGTTTATATGACTATAAATTGTTCCAGCATAGCACTCAGATTTCCATCAATGTTTACAAGAGGATAATACTTAGTCTTCCCAAGATACAAACTGCTAAAAAATCTTCTGGTTTTGTAACAGTTTAGTACTATGGTAACTCACCAGAATAATTTTGTAAAATCTACCACTACAGTGGTACTTTAAAAACCAAACCAAAACAAAAACAACCTTCACACACACAATATATATTTTAATTTACATATGAAATAACCAGATATGTCCATACGAGGAAGTAATTCAGTGAAATAGGCGAGAACTAATAAATTGAAGACTTTAAACCTCAGGTCCCGTGTGCTCCATGGTTTTTATTTCAGACTAGATATAGTGCGGACTCCTGTGAGGAATGTCCCCACCATGCATGTAGGTTGAGACTACTTTGTGTGCAGCAGTTGGTGTGTGCAAGAAACCAACAAACAGGGAATGGAGACTTCTGTGCTTTCCCTTCAAAAATAAACTAAAGTTCAGAACTAAAAAGCTAGAGTAAATGCAGAGTATTGAGGACTCCTTTCTTTTATGAAAGAACACTCTTTATGTCAGGGAATAGTAGTATTTTTGCAATAAGAAATGCCACTTTGCTACATTCAGAGAAAAATATTTACTTGTGCTCATATTTCAATAATCAGGTTAAAGGGATATTACAGTTGCAATGTAAAATTGAAAAGGAAAATATGTTTTGCTATTCTGAATCTTACCGTTTTAATAATACTTTTTTTCTAGTTTCCATGCTACTAAATGAGCTAATGATCCTATAAAGCAGGAACAGATAACATTAATATAATATTATCTGTTGCTTTCAGAGGCAATATATTTGAAGACATGAAAACAGAGACAATTTGAATAAAGCTGGAAAGAGAGAGACTGGAGTTTGCTCCAGCATTCAGAGACAGGCACACAGTCATCTGATAGACACATCCATTTCAGTTAATGATCTCGGTTTCTTTATAGTGAGCATATGAAACCAAGCATTTTTATGGTGAAATTCCTTCTGCTATACTCTAGATGTCAAAACGATGTCACAACCTAGCAATCCTACATGTTCTTCTCAGACCACTACTTCAGTTGTAGATGTCTTCAAGATAAGCACCTAACATTTATGCTTTTTGTGCTCTATGCCTTTGTCAGTCTGCATATAAAGTTGATATGATACACATTTTAAAAATTAAACAGGTTCTTTCACTTAGACATGTTTCTTCTGTCAGAGCATTTTCTGTCATTGTGTTTTTTGAGTCATCTGTATGTAAATCAGTACTGGAAGGCAGAACTGAACATTTAACAGTGGTGACATATTTAGCTAACAAAAAATCTCTCTGATGTTAAGTGAGGAGGAGGAGTGAGTTTCTTGATTTCTTCTGGCCAGCTCAGAAGTTTCAATTAGTTTTTAAATAATTTTTCTCCTCTTACAGAAGTAGATGAATGTAAATGCAAAATCACAGTTAAAAAATTTATACTTAGATTTATTTGTACATTAAAAAAAAGATATCTGACACTTTAATCCCAAAGGTAAGGATAATCATATTCATAAATTATTTTTTACATTGCTCAAACAATTTTGTTCATTTCCTTTCTTAGTTTTCCTCTTGGCCGTACTCTGCTTCAACCCTTAGCACAACTAAAATTTGTGGAGAAAACCATTCATTACCTATTACTCTTTGGTTTAGAAATGGAGTTGGTTTTGAGGCTTTCTATACTTAAAGAAACAAAAAGTCCTGATGAATGTTCAGACAAAAAAGGAGGGGAGGTCTAAGCAGGCATTTGCTTCTCCATCCAGCAGCCAGGATTTCTTGAGTAACCTGAAAGGAAGCTGAACCTTGACATGCTAGATGCCTCTTCATATATTCCAGAAGGGGAGTCTTGATCTGAGAGCACATGACAAAACCAAAAAAAAGGGAAATGATAACAGGCACCAGATATAAATGAATTCTTGTTTGTTTCTGAGGCAAATTCGGAAGTACAACAGAAAGAGTCAGACACTGATACTCAAGTCCACTACTACACTAGAACCAGGTTACACAGTCTAAAGTGATCATCTGTACAGCACAAACTCAGTCCGCATGATGTCCTCTTCCATGTCCTTGATGGCCCAGACTCAGCCAAAGCTCCATATCTCCTTCAAGTAGCCAAGAGGAGGCAACACAGCCTGAACTGTTAGCTGACTTGAAAAGCACACCTCTACCCCTATATTCAACACCAGAGAACAAGCACTAACATGCAGTCATCTATCCTATTAAATTGTTAGACATGCCTGGCTTGGTTTTACACAGCAGCAAACAGTTCCTCAGTGGCAATTAGGAGTTAGACCCAGGAAACTTCCAAACAGGCAATTTGGACATGGTCATTTCACCTTGGAAGCTAAGAGCAGATTCANGCAGTCATCTATCCTATTAAATTGTTAGACATGCCTGGCTTGGTTTTACACAGCAGCAAACAGTTCCTCAGTGGCAATTAGGAGTTAGACCCAGGAAACTTCCAAACAGGCAATTTGGACATGGTCATTTCACCTTGGAAGCTGAGAGCAGATTCAGACAATTCTGTCCCTGGCTTAAGTCCAGAGGAGAGATCTTGGTACACTTAATCTCCTGGTACAGTTGCAGAAAATAAATTCAAGCCCTGAGAATCCAATCAGACATGTGCTTAAGTGAGGGAAAAATCCACAGGGCGTTCTCTTCAATATCTTCAGTATTTAAAGTAATCAATGTAAGATTATTGGATAAGACAGCAAAGGTGCTTTCTGAGCAGGAGAAAGGACCGACATAAGGATTCTTGTTTATATAAATTTTGTTGAACTATCTTTTTTTTTTTAATTACTTCAGTGGCCCCTTCTTCTACGTATAGAAAACCAGCCCATTGTAATGCAGACTTGAAGGATGCTAAAGACCAGCAGTCTGCATTTTTGTTTTCTTTATTTCTGTGGACACATAATGACCCTATAAGGATACTTCACTTAAATTCAAGATCCAAAGAACATGACCTGTGTTCAGCTTCCTTGCCGCCTTCTGAGTAGTTCTGCCTCAGGGTATAAACCAAAGACCACTTTGTGTGCAATCAGTCTTAATGGACTTCTGACAATATCTACAGAGTCTATGCTCTTGAACTCCAGAAAGTGTCCTAAATATTTTCCATCCACAAAAAAAAAAAAAAAAAAAGGCTGTAGTTCGCTTAAACCTTAGATTAATGCTTGAACTCTAGTCCTCTGGGAATATTTGGTCAGCATATAACACTGCATGGATGTTAAAATTATCCACAGTTTTGGACCTGAGCAAGAGTATTTTCAGGTTATGTTGCACTCACAAGTCATTTTATAGGCAGTGTGGTAAAATGTTTGCAAATAGCAGTCTACTGTGTATCTTTCACCTTTTCTGCCCTTTTGTACTTCTTAGCTCCCCTGGTGTAAGTAATTTCAGTCACCCTTCTCATACCCAAGCCTGGAGCTCTGCATGCAAGTGCTAACAAATAGATATCCATGACACCAGAGGAACTTCAGTGTTTCCTTGGTGAAACTCACTAAACAATACATTTCCAAACACACCTTTCTGTTCCTGCAGAACTCACTCTGGCTTTGGGAAGAGCTGTGGAGATGACATTTTGCCCCCTGTAATTATCCTCCCACCTGTGCAGAAACTCACACAGAGTCAGTTAATCATTGCAGAGCCCTGTTTTCGTGCCCTACAACGATCACCATTGTGTCTGTACATGTGTGTGGATAATTCCAATGTGACTACAGACATGCTACTCTCAGGTATATTCAGACCCATCAAAGCATGGCAAGCATGACCTCAGTAGGCAATACTTTAGCAGTTCACGTCCTCCCCTTGAATCAGTGAGCTACTCTGGCTTCTGGCTCTGACCATCCCAGCAGGCAGTTTCTTGATATGAGCCTAAACATTGCCTCTTAGCTGCTGCCCCTCTTTTCCTCAGGCCCTCTCCAGAGACTCCATGGTGCCTGTGTGGAGTAGACAAGTAGGGCAAGGGGTGAGCAACAGAGGAGTATTTCATGTGAAATCACAAAAATACACAAGGTCTGTATCTCTGCGCTCCACATCTGAGCTAGGAAGTCTGGTGTGCAGCATGGACAGCACTACAAGCGCCGGGCGAGGATGGTCTCAAGGCCAGCTTTGACAGCGGGCAAACACAGCAATGGAGACAAGTTGGTGGGTGACACACATCGTTTTACTGCCATGGGAAAGATCCAAGCAACACAATACCTCACAGGTTCCTGACTGCTGCTGTGAAGGACAGGATGTAGACCTTCACACAGGTTGTTGGCTCCCTTACCTCACTGCTTGGTTTGTCACTGCTGGGAAGAGCCATGTGCCTTCCCTGACTCTGTATGTGGGCATCTCTGCTTGCTCAGACCTTACGTTTAATTTATCAACAGCACAAAATGATCACCAGCAACAGAGATCTGAAATGAAAAGTGATTTGTCCTCAGTAAGTTAGGCTCTCTTTGGTGTGTTTAACATCCCAAATATTTAATTTTAATTTTAATGAAGTTGCTTTGTTTGAGAAAAGTCATTGCTGTCAACATAGAAAAATGCTGAAGTTCAAAGTTGCTTGTTTGCTCAAAAGATTGAACTTTTGAATTGATGAGATATATTAATAGTACTTAGTGTTCACAGTAAATAAACACTAAGATGAAATTCACTAATCTCTGCTATTTATAAGGGTTCTGAAACAAATCATGAAAACTTTCAGGAAAATGTCTTTAGGGTTAGTGCATTGGGACTATATATTGCCAATGGTTTATTTCATCATAAATATTACAGCTTAGGTTTCTGTATTATTCTAAATTGCTAAGAGTTAGAAATCCATTTTATAATTCATATATTTATAACTTTCTGAGGAAGAGTTTTTAAAAAGCATTTGCTATGGAAGATTATACCTAAAAGGCATAAAGCAACTCTTCCTGGCTTAGGTCTTATAGAAATAGAGACCACTCATCCCTATCCTGTGATTTCTGGATTCTTCATCCACATGGTCAGAACTCTAGTCATAGCTTTCTCCTCATCTCAGAGAATTTCTGCTCTCGCTGTCTTAACAAGGATATTCCTCATGAAAGATGGGACTCTAAAACCCTCTGTGTGCCCACATCCCTGTTAGTAGGAGTTTTCAGTGAGGACTGCAACGTAGGGCACAGAGTAAAATTTAGAAGGTTAAAACAACACAAAAATCTCATAGGACATTTTAGCAAACTGTTTCCACTACAAGTGAGTAAACTTACCAAGCAAAATTCACTCAAGTCACAGAAAGAGATTATGGTGAGGGGCTGAGCAAAAGGTAAATTGGATTAACTCTCTGTGTAGAACATGGCTGGCTATCATTCTAGTTACTTACAGAGGTCACAGGTAGAAAGAGATCATTAGATGCTACATGTGCATCAGCAACTATTAAAATTCATCTGTTTCCCCTTTAATGAAGACAGTAACTTGTCTTTGATCAAACCATTACTTGTTTTATGTTAAATAAATCAACATATGCTTAGAACAGATTCAAGGTGTTCAGAACAAAATTAGTTGAGAGGCACTAAAGTGCACAAAATTACAAAAACCATTTAAACCATGATCCTGGATAAAAGATATGTTGCATTGGAATTTCTCTACTTAGGAGCATAGACATGACCTATTGTGTAGTACTAGAACTTGGAGACATGATCTGTGTGACTTGATGTTAAAAAACAACAGGTATGAAGTCTTTTAAGGCAATTGTATGTCAAATATGGCATTATCTGTTTCTAAATGACTGATAGCTCAGACGGAATAATCTTGAATATTCATGTATTCTAACATGTGAAGTATAAGATAGTAGGCATTAGACGGTGTCTGCTACAAACTACCAAATCGCACTGGAGAACAGGAAGTTTGCTTCTCAAATCTTTATCTATGATCTGAAGGGGGGAAAAGAACTGCTTGTATTTTGGGACTTCGACCTGAATGGCATAAGTTTCAATTTACACGCTGCAGATACTCAAAAAGCCTTATAATATCTAAGTATCATAGTAGTCAGTTTTCAAGTGCAGAAAAAGTTACTGCAAACAGGCAGAGTTTGCATCAAGCCCTCTCCTACAGACAAGAAAAATATGATGAGAGCACTAAAATTAGTGATAGCTTAGGAACAACAACGTTTCTTAATGTTTGCTGTGATAGTAGGAAAGAAAACAGTGCATGTTTTTGGTGTGCTAAATGTGACACTTCCCCATAGTTGGAATTAATTATGGGTAAAACCACTGAAAAAGTTTTGAATTGAAAATTGTAAATTATCATTGTCAAATCTTTTAAGAGCATTTTGGCAGCTGTTTGGAAAATATGAGAATGAGAGAGGCTACAGTAGACAAAGAACTCAATCTACTCAACTTAAAATGGAATAAAAACTCATTTTAAAATAGCTTCAAAACATTAACTATATTCAAAACAGAATAGGAGAAATTTGATTCACAAGACAAGCTTCACAGCTATTTTTTCCTTCAATCACTCTCATGACCATTCCCTACGAGAAACAATTCTAACCTGCAATGATTCAGAATAGATCTTATCCTGAGTAATTTAGCAGATTTTGAACATAAACATTCTTGTGATACTTGCATGATCATTCCTCTGGTAAGTGGCAGGAGAGGGAGAAAAACCTCCAGCCAAAGACAAACTTGTCAGCATAGTAGCTTTTAAGACAGTTCCTCAGTATGATGCCATTTACTCTTACACCTCTGCCAGTCTCACTCAGAATGGTGATCATTTGGTAAAAGGCTGTGTTGCCTAAATCTTCCTCCATGTAGAAGATTGTTCACATAACCTTTTACCACCCTTGTTAATATCTTGTCTGGAAGACATTCATCTTAGGGTAATTACTAGACACTGATAAAGTGATGTAGTTTGTCTGTTATGCCAATCAAAGAAGAGAATTGTAGACACCTAAGGTCCTTTTTTTTTTTCCAGATTACAAAAGTACTTTAAAGCATTTTCTCTTTGTCCTCTAGGATTTTTATGGCTTAGTACTTAAATAGCATGCTCTGCCCTTATAAAAAGTATGTAATCGGTTTATTGATGGGGACAAACGAGTAGGAATTTTTCTAAATAAACATCTTCTGCATTGTTTGGGTGATGTGATTTATCTACTAAAATCAGGCATCTCATGCTTAGCAGTGTGCCCTTGCGGCCAGGAAGGCCAATGGCATCCTGGGGTGCATTAAGAAGAGTGTGGCCAGCAGGTCGAGGGAGGTGATCCTCCCCCTCTACTCTGCCCTGGTGAGGCCGCATCTGGAGTACTGTGTCCAGTTCTGGGCTCCCCAGTTCAAAAGAGACAGGGAACTACTGGAGAGAGTCCAGCGGAGGGCCACAAAGTTGATTAGGGGAGTGGAGCATCTGTCTTATGAGGAAAGGCTGAGAGAGCTGGGTCTGTTCAGCCTGGAAAAGAGAAGGCTGAGAGGAGATCTGATTAATGCTTATAAATATCTAAAGGGTGGGTGTCAAGAGGATGGAGTCAGACTCTTCTCAGTGGTGCCCAGCGACAGGACAAGGGGCAATGGGCACAAACTGGAACACAGGAAGTTCCACCTGAACATGAGGAGGAACTTCTTTACTGTGAGGGTGACAGAGCCCTGGAACAGGCTGCCCAGAGAGGTTGTGGAGTCTCCTTCTCTGGAGATATTCAAAACCCGCCTGGATGCATTCCTGTGCAACCTGCTCTAGGCTAACCTGCTTTAGCAGGGGGGTTGGACTAGATGATCTCTAGAGGTCCCTTCCAACCCCTACCATTCTATGATTCTATGCTATGTAAGGAATCTAAATGTTTGCCAGCAACTTATCTCAACAGGAGCTCCACTACCCTATCCTGCCCACATATATGTCAATCCAAACAGTTGCAATAAAACAGCACTCTTTTGGGAATCAGCTGTGAAGGAGAGTACCTATGAGAACAATTTACTGAAGTTACACTATATGATTAGAAATGTGAATGAGACAGATTTTTTGAAATTAGAATACTTTTTTATAAGTAAAACTATGATTCATTCCAAAGAGGGATTAATGCAAGGCACTCCACACTATGCACAAGGTCAAGCTAGGTGACCTTATGGGCTTCTTCTAGCTTCCCAAACCATTAACTTCAAGTATCCTCCAAAAATCCCGAAACTTTGAGTTAAAGACATCAACCCGTAAAGGATCCTCCATGCACTTTTATACTTTGTTCCAATGATAAATTAGCACTAAATGAACACCTTATTTGACTTTGTCTGTCTTCCACATTCCTATTTCAACTTTTATCAATAAATTATTGACCTTTCAGTATTTTATATTTGTTTTGTGAAATAACTTTCATTCTTTAATTGTCAGTTTTTAATCCTGATAATCTGAATGAAGTGAACCTTTTCGATTCCCCTTTTGAGGCCTCTCCCCTTAGACTGTTAATTTGGTTTTTGTGGCATTTTTTGTGAGTCTTTTAGAATGGTTACAATCACCCAACACCAGGATTGATAAGCTCTTACACCATTTGTTTCAAGACTTAACAGCGAAGGTCCATAAAAATCTGGTTTTTATGATCCCCAGCCAACTTTATTTTCATTATAGTTCTTTTCATGATTTATGTTCATGTGGAGAAAAAAAGTGAAATGGTCTCTGGTGTTCATTACCAGAGAAAAAATCGGGTAATATGAGTAGAAACATCAAATGTACTAGCAAAGCAAAGTGAGGTTTCTAGTTTACAGTCCAAATATATCGTCTTGGCATGGGAGGTACAGGAATTCCTTCTAGAACTGTATCTGACAACTAGCAGCCATGAGAGATAATTTTACCCCCCTGAGACTCAACAGTAACATGCCTCATTATAATGCTACTCCAGGCTATACTGTAATCTTTTCAGAAAAAAAAAGAAGGAAATGCTGAGTAAAGTTTTTTTTCTTATCATAAGTAGCTCTTCTACTCTTCCACAACTGAGAAAAGATGAAAATATTTGTTTGTGTAAAAAAGGAAAAAAAAAGTAAATAAAACTTACCTAGTGATTTTATTGTAAATCTCCTTTGAAGTTACATATGTAACTGGCTGCACACATCGATCCTTTTTAAACTTGTGTCAAAGAATTTCATCTCTGCACTGAGGACATTTGCTGAGTTTCTTTTTACATGGCAGTTAGTTACCATTTTAATAAAATAAACAAGTAAAAGAATCTAGGAATTTGCCATTCTGGATCAGTGCATTCACCTACCAATTTCAGCATCCTATCCTACAGGATGTGTAATGAAAATAGCGAAGTTACCTTGTGGAAGTTATCATTACGCATGTTCTACCGAGTGAACAACAGTGCCTAGTACACTAGAAATCTTACTACAATTTGTTCTTTTGAAAGTTACTTTGAAAGACACTTAGATGTGTGTGCCTTGAGCCTCAATTTTAAAAAATACTGATTAACAGATATTAGTACCTTAATCATTTTTATAGCTTCATGGATAATAAAGACAGCAAGGGCAGCTGTGATCTACCTAGACTGATTTCTTCTATAAGACATATTATGGTTAATTTCTTGGATTATTTCCCATTTCAAGTTCAAAATATCCTTCAGAAAATTTTCCAAACAGAGGTTAAAAGTTGTCACTGAAATTGATCCCACTAACACTCATGGTAGTTTTTTCAGCGCATAATTATCTTAATTGCTATTAAAAGCAGTTCTTGTTCTTCCTTGTTCCTCATCTTAATTTGTCGAATTTCTTTTCCCAGTGATTTGCTCTCATTATAACTATCCTTCTTCCATTTCTTATCAACTTGTATTGTGTATACAACTCTCTGATAAATGTAATGAACAGAGTTCCTAGAATATTTCACTATAGAGTCTGTTTTCCTATATTTTGGGCAGGTACATAGCTTTTCTCTAAAATCTTTCCAGATAGTGAAAAGATTTCTGCATTCATGAACCCCTGCAAAAAATGCAGTGTTCCAGAATCAGTATTGTACATTATATTTGCACTTTTTTTACTTAGTTGCGCTAATAATTGTTTTCAAGTTTGTCAAAATGCCTCTCTGACATCATAATTAAATATATGTGCTTCATAAGGTGCATAGATAAGCTCAATATGGGTGTGTGTGCACATACGTGCATGTTTGTTTGTGAGTACATATTCTACGTTACTCTACTGATGTATAACAAAGCATAGGTAAACTTACTTACATTAGATTCTGCTTCTGTAATTAAGATTTTCTTCAGTGCAGACCTCCCAGTCAGGTCAGCATGAAGCTCTCTGTGATAAATCAGGGTTTTTCATCTTTAGTCATTATGTATAGATACTTAATGAAACTGTCATTACAGTCTTTAACATGATTTGAAAATTTCAAGTAACAAATTTTATAACATTTATAGTGTGACCTAAAAAAGTCTCACAATTAACTTTGTAGTGGGAAGAAGTCAGATCAACTTGGCAGCTCTAAAAAAGTAAACCTCTGTGTTGAAAGGTTTCCATAGCACAACCATCAGCACAGAAACAAAAAAAAATCCCAGGGATACAAACCATCAAGATTTGTAAAACTGTTAACACGTCTATTTTTTGCATTTAATCAGTGACTTCAGTGCTAGCATTGCCATTATTCTTCCTGATGTCTCAGCCTTCAGACACAAGGGAACAATAAAGCTGTCCTCAAAATGTTGACAACAATTTTCCTGGCCAGAAAGCTTGATAGCATCTACTTTTGTCTTTTTACACTGAATTTGGCAGCAAGGGAAATTTATGGCAACCTCCGGCTCCTTTAATTCATTTTCAGTGTCAGCATTCAAAGTTAAATATCTTATGCTGCGGAACTATTCAGCCACTGATTACCCTCAGAGTTGTACCTATAGAAAGTTTCCCACCTTCAAGATACAATTTCACTGTGACTATGCTTTTCCACAGCATAGTGAAATCTGTGAGAACTGACAAAATACAATGTCATGGGAGAGAAAGACCCCCCAACTTCTAATAAAAAGTATTTCCTCTTTCTTTCATTTAAAATATCTCTATTTCTTTACCTTTCTCATACTGAAGAAAGGCATAGCAGGATATTCTCAGGAATGCATATAAACCATTAGGATACACTACAATTCTGCTTGTCCATGTAGCATGTTAAACGTTAATGGAGCATTTTTAATCTTTTTCTTTTTTTAATATCCTACTGTCACTAGCTGTTACCTTTGTAATTTAGGGAGCCTTAGTGGTAATACAGTCATTCCCTACCAATATCCTATGGTTTACCTTAATATTCACTGTTATTCTCAAATAAAAACTGTAGAAAATGTATTGTTAAGCTCATTTTTACTTCTAGTCATCTCCATGTATGTCAGGTACTAAAAAAACATTTGTAAGACTATAGTGTTTAAGAGTTAGGGTAAGACACATGATCTGGTGCTGTTGTGGTGTAGACCCTGCTTCCCCCTATTAACAAGCCGCATTGCAATGCCAGATCATTCAGCACCATATGAGAACAAAGAGCTGGGATAATTGGGCACTCTACGACCCTGCCTGTTGGTACAATGAGCCAAGATATGAGGTAATATGGTACCTCTTTGTCCCGGGATGAGCACAGCGAGTTGGGACAATTAGGCACTCCCTAATTGCACCTGGAACTCCTGATGCAATCACAGTGAGTTGAAGTGATCAGGCGCTCCCTGACCAGCTCCAGAACTCCTGTTACCCAGGAAACGTACCTAAATCTTCTCCTGCATGGGTCGCAGCCCACATATCTGAGAGGTGCCAAGACTAATTATCTGATAAGTACTGTGGCCACGAAATGATA
>VZSC01016790.1:163057-173988 GCA_013398225.1 Steatornis caripensis | reverse complement strand
CCCCCCCGCCATTCACTGTGACAGTTGCACCTAAGCACCACTCTGACCCAATTCCCTTTCACAATCCCTTCACACAGTAAGTAATAGAGTGAATCTTGCCATCGAATTCTGTAAAGTCGCACCTTTTTACAAACTCATATTAAAAATCACCTTTCCCTCATATCTGTGGTGGTGATTCTTTGAGCGACCGTTAAACCTTAACCACTCTCCCCCGCAACAGGTGCTGTCATTATGATGTCTCCAAGTGTAATATTTGTGCCATCCCGTAAAACTGGAAATATGCAAGTATAAAGCACAAGTTTGTTTTGTAACTAATTTAAACGAATATCATTGAAGTGAATTTAATAATTTCTGTTCTACATATGACTTAATAGTATTTAATCAATAATTCAGTTTGGTTTTGATCTCTGCTCCCAATATAGGTGTAAGAAGTTTTAATAAAATTGGTGATTTGCAATTGACAGCTGCCTGTTTAAGTTTAAATTTAAAATAATATGAGTATTATTTTCACTGTTTGCATTTGGAGTTTCGTGTGTCATAAGATGTTTCACTGAATCCTTTATAGATGGAACAGATCGGGGGTTTTTTGCTGTTTTCAGTAAATCTACTAGAATGAATGTATTTGAAAACAGCTAAACGAAAAAAGAAAGGCTAATTTCCAATCTTAGTATGAATCTGTAGGTCTTTTGAAATGTTGAAAGAAATTAAATTCTTAGAGAATATGGCATGTGCATTGTTTTATATTTTATGTTGCTTTATGAAGAAAGTTCATTTAAAAATCACTAAATAAAAAAATGTGTGTTTTATTATTCTATTTTTCTAAATCATATTTCAGAAGAAGATTCTAAAGCTGCATATCCAGTTTTATTATAGAAAATAGGAGAAATAGCAGCTTTGTAGATAAAGCACTTTTCAGCTATTTCAGAGTATTTTCTTATCTTGAAGACATAATTCTGCATAATTGTATTTGTTTTAATAGATATAATTAAATTGTTTCTGTCAAGAGATTTCAATTAAAAAGCGACATTTATGGATCCCTCAAATTCTCAAGCTCTTCACTGTAGAACAGTAATGGAGAGAGATGTTTCTTGATAAGCACAGGACAAAATATTGTAATCAAATATTTGTTATACAGTCGACTGTGCAAGACTACATCATCTTTGTCAAGCATTGCTCAACTTTTCTAGTCTGTCAGAGCTGTGAATGCTCACTGAGCTGTCACAGCAGTTTAATTTAGCTAAATGAGCGTGTCTCAGATAATTTCCTCTGAGGGAGGTAAGGTTTTGATGGTAAGATCAAAATAATGAATCCCAGCATCCTCCTAGATCTCATTCTTTATATTTCCTTTCTTAAACCTGAGATGACCCAATCTTTTTTGCCTTACTTGCAAGAGTTTCAAATTGAATAGTACACAGGCAGAGCACACAGTATCTTGATTTACTGCGTATCTGGAGTTCCTGCCATAGTGTAATGCCTAAAATGTGGGTGGGCAAGGTGAGCATTCCCCACCTCCCCTTCAGGTCCAAAGTTGCATCATTAAAAAAAAGATAGACAAAGTAATTATTCTTTTTTTTTTCAAGTTCAAACTTACAGAACACCATAACCATGCAACAGGAAGAAGTTCTAAGTTTTAACACTTCTCATTGCTAAAATCACATAAGCATTTGAACAGTGCAGAACCTCTAACTTCTTATTCCTACTTCTAATTCCTTTGGTTTGGCAGAAAAATGGTAAATAACAGACAACTCACCCTAAATCAGAATTTAGGGATTGCAGACTTTTCTTTAATTAATTTCTTTTTATGGAAGCAAACAGTTTCATAGTGTTTCATGACTTATCTATATAGATATATCGCATGCGTAGTAGACCGGAACACCTTACTCTGTTGGTTAGGCATTACATTTATATTGCTTCAGCATTAACAGTAGTAGTAACCAAATGCACAGTTTTCAGAGTCTAATTCGGCAAGCATCTTAAAATATTTTGTGTTACCTTCATAAACATCATCTTAATAATGAGAATCATCAGTTATTAATTGCATCTCAATCAGTACTCTAGTTTTCTTCTGTTGTCAGGAGGAAAATGTAATTTCCAGAGTCTTACATGTCATTCTTTGTGTGTTATCAATGTCAGTATTGCTTCCAGCAGCTGTCTCCACTAATATTAAAGGAGCCTAACCTGCATCTATTTCTATTATACAAATAACAGAACCTCTAATTAATTATGTCTTTCAAGAGCATGCTCACTTCTTGCTTTAGTGAAAACTGTTATATAGGTAAAGCCATCTAAACTAAAGTGTTTCCCCCTTTTAGATTCTATAAATTCTCCTGCAATGCACAGAGAAAATGTATAGTCATCAATCCTTTTCCATTTTCTGTCAGTGATCCAAGATGCCTGTTACACCCCCTCTTTATTCAGGTTTTTGTTTAGGTTTGGACTGTACAAGTTAGTCTAGAAGAGCAACAACTTTAGTTGGCTCATTGTTGGTCCTTCCAACAGTACTACTTTTCAAATATCAGATTTCTATGCTGATCCTGTCTTCGTCTCCCAGCCTCTTCCGAATGTTGCTCCTCACCAGACCCAGCTTATCTCCCATATTTACAGGGACTTTTCCAAATCGTTTTGGTTTTTCATTTCTCTTTCCTTTAACAGAAAACCCAAGATTCTTTCCCAAGCCCCTTAGATCCTTCTCTTTTTCTCAGACTTCCACAGAGGAAGATCCCTACAGGGCCTCCTTTCCTAGTAACTCTGTCACCGGGAAGCAGAAAATCCAATCCAGAGCCATTTGCCTACTAACAGTGTGTTTGTTCTGGGTTTCTAGATGCACCACAGTGTCCAAAATACCTTGAATCAAACCTGTGACAAACTGTCTGACCTGGAGTAGTCTTCCATTCGAGAAGACCATTATTTTCTAGATATCTTCAAAGGAAGATTACTTGGTAGAAATGGTATCCTTTTGTTGTTTGTGGTAATTTTGATATTACCTTGGAAGAAAGAAAGGTACTGTTGTCTATCGGTGAAAGTGAAATACATTTATTTCAGCAAAACCTGAAGAATAAAAATGCGTAAAAAGAAAACATCAACTTGAGAAGTTGCAAATATTGTAATACATAGACATTCAGTAAATCAAATAACTTGGATTTGTAAGTAAGGTTTGATGTGAAACTATTGATTTGAAAATGTTGAACTATCCTCTATTTCCAGTCATTCTTATCTTATTATTACATTATTTTTTCCATCCCTCTTTTCATTTTCCTGATCTTTGAATTTTCTGCTTTTACTGTCCTACCAATTCAACATTATCTGATTGCTTCTCTAGAAAGAATCATTAGCTCAGCTAAAACCACCAAACTGTGCAATAAACTATTGGTTATATTCTGTAATCTGAGTTGGAGAGGAGGTTGCCGCAAGAAAAATGCGAGAACAATTTTCTGAATTTTTGTTAATGGATATAGAGACACAGCCTGTAATGAAGATGTGCTATGTGTCTATGCATAAGAATCTGGCCCTGTGAATCTACAAATTATATTTTTTCAATATATTATTTACTCTGTTTATAACAGCAAGTAGAGATATTAAATGAAATCACATCTACTATAGCCCTTCCTACACAACAAATGCTCTCTCAATCTGGCACTGAGCAGATTTTTTAACATTCTTTCATTAAACAGTACAGTAACAGTGTCCCTATCCTTCTGAATGAATTCAAGTTAAATTTTGTGAGATACAGCCTCAAATACTGTATGAAAATTTACATAGATACTACAAATGCTATATTCTCCACACCTACCTCTTTTTTGTTAGATATACATAGACTCATGTCTGATTTTTTTACTTTTAGTAACTGATGGCAATCTGGGTTATTTCACTTGCTGCAGTTGATTTTTTATTATAGTCAATGTCCATATTCTATGGTTAGGTGCAAGACTTATGGAAGTAATGTGCTGAGTTTTCATTACACAGTTGTGACTGATGCAGTCCTCCTGGTTTAACTGACTGAGCTTTTGTCCAGGCAAATGCTCAGCAAGTAGGCCTAACCAAAGTTTATCCTATTGTGTAAGGCCACCAGTGAGGACTCAATATGAAACCCAAAAAATGGGTTTGGCTAGAGACTGGTCTGATAAACAGCAGAAGCTACATTAACGCAGCAGAAAATTTTACTACAAATCAACCACTTTATGCTAAAGATATCTGAAGCCATCAGGATCTGTTGAGCTCTCCCTCCATAGCAGCTGGCTGTGCAGTGGTTGTCTCCCCTTGAGTAGGGATGTCTTTCGAGGTCACCCCTTGAGGCTAAGAGATCCCTTACCTGACACCAGACATCGATGGCTTGGTAAGTGATATTTTTTGCATGCATGTAACATTTAAGATACATATAGTAAGCTTAAGCAATAATCTTTGTACTCCATGGTAACTTTAAGTGTAGTAAATAGTATTGACATTAAATCTATCTGTACTTATTAAATATTTTACATATCTCCATCACTAAATTTATTGATTAGAACTCAATAAACTAACTACTAGATCAGATCTGTCTGAGTGATCTCTGGCTGTTTTCCTGTGACAACTGTTTACAACTAATTTTTTCAGGTATACCTTGTAGGTATTCAGTCAGTCATAGAGTGACATTTTATCTTCACAAAATTCCCAGTGAAATACTAAACAACAGAGATCTAAAAAATAATCTTCCTGTATTCTGTAGCCAATCAAAAACTGTAGAAATGTGGAAAGAAAACAGACAGAGAAGAAAAAGGATGGAGATTAATGAGATTGCACATTGTTGTTTTAAATAGGTCCTTTGTGCCATATTATTTTGATTTTGTATTCCAATCTTATAGATGCCTATTTTGCAATAGTGTAACTCCAATGACACACTCAGATTAGTGTAAATAACATTGAAAGTGCATTTCTTGTCAAAATTATGTTTTTGTATTAACCTATGGTTCTGTTTAGTACTTTTTCATTATCAGTCTTTTATATTAGATTGAATATGCCCATTGATTTTTTTTTTTTATATACAACAGAGTTTTACTAGATCACAATGTATCTATGGTCATTATAGCTTTTCATGGGTAGTAAACACCTGTGTGGTAGGACATAAACTTTAACAGATGCCTAAGAACCATCTGAATGCTGTCTTTGGAGGCCATGCTTTTGCTTTACATACGCTGTTAAAAAGATCCATAATTAAAGACAAAAAATTGATACAGCAAAGTGTTATTTGAGTTACTGGAACTTATATCAAAAGGATCTCACAGAATATTAAAAATAAATTTTAACCTTAATTATCCTAGTACTTCTGCAAAGATGTCTATTTATGTAGACGTGTGTCACAGGGGACAAGGTGGTCCATAATGAATGACAACATCAATGTTTTCAAATGATCCATATCCCACATAAGTTTATGCTTTCTGTACCGTAAGTCTTTTTGTATGGATTATACAGTTGAAAGGAAAAGCACTAAACAGGAGAAAATAGCCAGCGTACGTCATTTTAGTGCTTATTTTCATAGAAGCATGTTAGAAACTAAACAGAAGGAGAAACAAGATACAGAAAATTAATACTCTGCCTGTAAGCCCATACCAATAGTTTAAAACACCTCTTTGTTGCACAAAACCTGGTTTAATGTTCTGGTTTGTGTGGAAATATTTTAAATTCCTTTGGATGGATATGATCACCTTCTCAAATGTTAAAAAAAATTACCACCATTCCCTCTCCCTCATTTTTTTTTCAGACAAAGAACTTTAGGTTGGTTTGCTGGTTATTTTGCCCAAACAGGAGGGTGACAACAGGGAAAACAGCATGAGGAAAATAAAAGGCTTTATTCTGAAGGAATTACTCAAGCTTTCCAGGAAGATTCATCACAAATAATAATATCTATTTTGAACAAATTAAATAGAGAAAAAACCTTCTCCAGCACATTGCCTGAATTCTTATATACATTAGAAGATACGGCCCCTTATTTTCAAAATGTGAAAAATTGTCTGACAAATTCCTGTAGAGATAGGGTCTTCAATCTTTTGCCAGTACTTTACCATGTTCCAAAGCCAGAGAGATTTTTCAGCTGTTGCTAGGCTTTCTAGTCAATCTGATGATTACAGGTCACTACATGACGTTGTTTTATCTTTGTGCACTCAAATGGTAGCAGGAATATGAGCTGAAACTGTGTTCTAGAAACCTTTATTTAAACAGGAGGCTAGATTGGTTTAGGTATATTTGAAATATCAGCAGATGTGTCACTCAAAATATAAAACCTAAGTCCTTCACACAGTGATGAGTTGTAAGAATTTACATAGCAGGATTAGGCCATGAAAAGCTGAATCTCAGAATCAATTATTGTCTCTGTACTTAAATACAGGCATAATTCACAGCAAGAGATTGTTTGCTGGCATATTTTGTAAAGTAATGATTTTTCTTTTGATACCTTTTACTCTTGAGGAAATAAATCACCAAGGTATTCAATTTACTGATACAGGAGCTAATCCATTATACAGTTGATTTTAATGAAAAATACATTCCTTTCTGAGTGATAGTGTTCTCAGAGAGAAGGCGTTGTTACAGACCATTGATTTGATCGATGTGAATTACCCAGTTGTGTTGTCTGTCTCTCTTCACTGACTGCAGAGGGGGACTACCTAACAATGTTCCTCTAACTAGAGGTGTCTCAGATAGGTGGCTTAATTATAGGAGTAAATCCATGTGAAAATGTTACCCACAGCAGCTCTCTGAAGATGATTAATCTTGTTTTGACTAGCATTTCCAGGATGACACAAAGATTCAATCTTCATTTTGTTAAATGAACACACCATAGGATTACTGTATTTTAGGCCTTACAAGTGAGGAGAATGAAGAGGTTAAGAAACATAAATTGGAGGTTAATCCAGATAAAGGGAGTCGATGAAATTCAAGTAAAGTTGCAGTGCTACTGCTTCCATTCAGCTGTCATTATCTTTGGAGATTTCTTTAAGTTCTAAGTGCCCCCACTTTTTCAAAATAAGCTGACACGTTGCCATTTTGCTCCTAGACATGCACAGAAACACTTGAGACTTGTCATGGTTAAGCAACACAGTGCTTATCTTTGCCTATCTCATTTGAGGACTTCAGCTGGTAGCTGAACAAAGATCTGCTATGAAACTTAGCTCAGAATACAACAGCAATCATTACATGATAACTTGTACAGTTAAGTATTGTAAAAACCTGAAGTGATGGGTGGTCCCAGCTCTAAAGAACATACTCTCTACAGAAAGCAGATGGAACATGGAAGAAAAAAGTAAAGTGAAGTTTGGCATAGAATGAATATCATGTGAATTAAATTATTTTATCATATTATTCACTGCAAAATAGCTGAAAAGGGCAGGATAGTGTCCAGTCAGGTTATAAAATGTGTTTGTTTAGGGTTTTTTCTTTCCAAATAACAAGGTAACAAGCAAAAAAAAAAACCCTTCTGTTTTACTTGTCTCTTCTTTGTATTGTATCTAATGTAATATTCATTATGGAAAATACACTCTTGGGAACAGTTTTGTTATGTTTATTTTAACATTTGGGTGATACATCTTGCATACTGCAATACTCCCTCAGGGAATTCTTATGTGGTTTTACAGAAAGCTACTAGCACATCCTGTCTGTTTCATGAACAGATTACAAGAAGAAGGAAAAAAGAAGATGCAGTCACTCCTTTAATTTTTATAGATCTAGACAAAGATTATACTGAGCTGGCTGGTGTGAATCCCATTTTCTGATCATTTTACAGCCTTACAAGATAACCATCAGAACTTTTGAAGCAATGGCTGTTCGTTTCCTGTTGCACTGGACTTTAATGATAGTAATTGGAGATTCACTACTAGACAATGAGCTGCAGTCAGGTTATAAAAGAGCTAGGTGAGATTTTGTAGTTAAAAGAAAGAAGGTGGAAGTATTAGCTGAGGTTTATCCCATAGAATCATAGAATGGTTTGGCTTAGAAAGGACCTTCAAGGAGCATCTAGTCCAATCCCTCTGCCATGAGCAGGGCCATCTTCAACTAGATCAGGTTGCTAACAGACCTATCTAATCTGACCTTGAACACTTCCAGAGATGGGGCATCCACAACTCCTCTGGGCAACCTCTGGGTAATTTCATTCCTTCTCTATATCAAATCTAAGTTTACCCTCCTCCAGTTTAAAACATTTGCCCTTTGTCCTGTCACTACATGCCTTGGTAAAATGTCCCTCTCCATCTTTCTTATAAACCCCTTTTATATATTGAAAGGATACAATATGTTCTCCCTGGAGCCTTCTCTTCTCAAAGCTGAATGACTCCAGCTCTCTGAGCCGTTCTACACAGGAGAGGTGTTCCAGGCCTTTGATCATTTTCATGGCCCTCCTCTGGATGCACTATAACAGGTCCATATCTTTCTTGTAGAGTATCCCAGGGCAGGGCAGAGGGAGAACGGCGTAGTTACCTCCCTCAACCTGCTGGCCATGCTTCTTTTTATGCAGCTCAGGATACGGTTGCAGGCTTTCTAGCCTGCGAGTGCACATTGCTGGCTCATATCCAATTTTTCACCCACTGTTTCCTGAAGTACTTCTCTGCAGGGCTGCTATCAATCCATTCATCATCAGTCAGTGAATTATTAGGGTGGGGATATAAGGTCTGGTCCAAAATCCATCAGAATAAACACAAAACTTTACTCATTTAAAATTAGCTTTGGAATAGACCCCATCTCTGACTGTCTACTTAATCTCTTGACTGGTAAATTCACTATCATAATAAAGGTTTGATAATTTTTAAGTCAATGCTGTTTAGAGGTGATCAAATAAAGCCTGTATTCAGAAATTTCTTGTAAAGTCTCTACAGCGAAAAATTGTATTGAAATACTTCTAACCTCAACTAGCATAAAGGACTGTTTTGCAATGATATCTTGATTAAAAATACTTAGTAAACAGAACATTTTGAATTGATAGATTAACATAAAACTACAGCAAATCCCAATTCAGAGAACGGAAAGAATAATCACAGGCTATGAGAACATCTGAAATTAAAAAGGAGTTGGAGGGTTGTTTTTCCTTCACGTGCTCTCAATGAGCATGGATGTCAATTACAAAGATAATGCTGTGATGTTTAAGGTTGAAAGGGTTTTTCTAATACATACTGCTCAAAGCATTATTCTCTAGAAAACAAATTCCTACGTACCCGCTGTGTATAACTTAATCAAGCACTTTCCTGACAAGGTGCAAAGAGACAGTGTTTTGATGTTTCATCTCTGAAATACATTTTTTAAAGAGTTTTTCTCTGTTACTTGTCTCTGACCTTCTTACATTTGATGATTTATGCTTTGTGAAATGTTCCTGCCTTTCTGATTTCTTTTACTTCCTACAGTCATTCTATAGGTTTGAGATATTTTCTTTTAATCCTTCTTTTATTATCGATCACACCATGTGGCTTTGATGTGGAAAATACTCATAAATCAATTAAAACATAGTCCAATTAGTATCTTCACTGACCTTTTTTTTTGTTTATTGTGAGCCATTTTTGGTTTCACTAGATGTGTTCAGCCTTTCTTTCCAAATTCTTACCTTTTCTAACAATGTTATAAATTCCCCTAACGATGCTGGATTTTTTCATGGCTGTGAAGTCTTTGTGACTGAAATGTAATTTGTGAAATACATTTATCTGCCAAAATAATAGCAGACACCTGAATGTATCAAGGGATATATAATAGGATACATGGAATTTTCCACTTCACAACACTGCTTCAATCATACTAGGTCAGCACTGAACAATTTTTAGTCATTTTTTCATGTCCTGAATTGGTGGTCTCTGTTCATTTCTTAGACCACATGTGAGACAGCATTGTAGTACACTTAGTGGTAGGTTCAGCTGAAAAGAATTGTGTCACCAATGGCAGAAATAAGAACATGTTGTTCCCCAGTATTGTAAAAAGCCACAATGGTTTCACATCTAGAGTACCATGTCTAGTTTTGGACTTTGCACCTCAATACAAATATCTACTTCTTGTGTAAAGGGTTGGTGTGGTAAAAAGCTCTCTTGCAACCAAGTGAAAACATAATGTGTAACAAGAAACTATTAAAAAAGTAGCCACTAAATGTTGTTAAAAAAATGAGTATAAGTTTAAATTCATACATTATCCTTCAGTTAACAAATAGTTAATACAGATAATTTTTGTTTTGTAGACGTAAGGACGATTCCTCCCAAGAGAAGTCATGGTTAGAGTGTCAGTGTAAAGTACCCTAGAATGTTAGCAAAGCCAAAGTCATAGCAATTTAAATCTGAAAACACATATAGTATTATTTTAATAAGATAACAAATTATTTTACAAATAAACATAACAAATTATCTTTAATAAGACAACAAAGAAAACTATTACCTTGTGCACTGAAGACATTTATTATGCCTGCAGGGTCAAAACAAAAATCCATTGTCCTAACATGCTACCATGAGAATTCCTGGTACTTTAGTTATTACTCATGTTTTCTTCCAAAAAGCTTTACTTCCAAAAAGATTTACTTATCATAGAATCACAGAATGGTAGGGGCTGGAAGGGACCTCTGGAGATCCCCCAGTCCAACCCCCCTGCTAAAGCAGGTTAGCCTAGAGCAGGGTGCACAGGAACGCGTCCAGGCTGGTTTTGAATATCTCCAGAGAAGGAGACTCCACAACCTCCCTGGGCAGCCTGTGCCAGGGCTCTGTCACCCTCACAGTAAAGAAGTTCCTCCTCATGTTCAGGTGGAACTTCCTGTGTTCCAGTTTGTGCCCATTGCCCCTTGTCCTGTCGCTGGGCACCACTGAGAAGAGTCTGACCCCGTCCTCTTGACATCCACCCTTTAGATATTTATAAGCATTAATCAGATCTCCTCTCAGCCTTCTCTTTTCCAGGCTGAACAGACCCAGCTCTCTCAGCCTTTCCTCATAAGACAGATGCTCCACTCCCCT
>VZSC01016790.1:145205-160805 GCA_013398225.1 Steatornis caripensis | reverse complement strand
GCCCCCAACCTTCACATCGCCAACCAGTCCTCTCTGTTTGTTAGTATCAGGTCCAGGATCGCTCCTCTCCTCGTTGGCTCCTCCACCACCTGAGTTAAAAAGTTATCACCACTTATCTGAGTGTACACAATTTTGCTGTATGACAGCCTTTTCCTACTGAATGTATAATAGCTAGAAATAACCTCAGCTATCCTTACGTATTCAAAAGTGAAAGATCTGAATCTCAGCTAGGCACCCTTGGATCCATTTGTGCTCTGAAGCACAATTCATGCTGCATAATCCAGACACATGATACGATGAGATGAATCACCCTATGAAGATGCCCATTTTTCTCTACTGACTATAAAATCTTCACTGTCTATCTTTTAGACATATAAATTAGAAAAGATGAATCCACCCCACCTCATTAGCCTATGTTGGTTGTTGCCATGTCGATAGCTCATTAGTAGACTTTGCATTATGTTGCTCATTCTGCAGCCAAATAAATCAAAACAAATGGTGATATAACTGCACTGAATTTTGTATTGTGTCTGGCATTTGCCATTTTCTATGTCTCTGCAAGTTGCATAGTTTTCTGTCTACAGGTTACTTTGTCTTCAGAGGGAAAAACCCACACATTGTTTGATGTCAGTGTTTAGGTATGGCAGCCATTAAGCAGGCCATGATAACAACACTGCTAAGAAAGGGATATAATGTAAAGTAAGTATCAAGCATTCCTACTTTTCCTTTCCACCACTCTCCCCTCGGGTGTTTCATTCAGTGTGCCCCTTCATAAATATTTCTCAAATATTTCTGTGTTCAAAGAAAAAAAAGAATGCATTTTCAAGTCTCTAAAAACTATATGCAATTGGTTTTTTATTCTCTGTTCCTTCTGTCTAATATTTGTTACGTTTACAATGCTAAAGCTAAGTATAATAAACATTAGGGCTGAGTTGAAAAGCTGCCTTTTCAACTATGTTTCAGGCCAAGATGTAATGACATAAAGCTGCATCATTGCCATCTTTGTCTTACAATATTTAAAATGAGCTTTGCGGGAGTGGGATTTACGTGGTGAGAAACACAGAGGCATGATACTTCTGAAATAAGTAGCTAAATATTTCCTTTTATATGATGTTATGACTTTATACTTTTACCTTTTATTTCTTACAGGAAAAGCAAGTGACTGGTTGAATTAATGTATGCAGGGCAGATCCTGTAAAGATTCTACTGAACTTCACGTATTTGCTTGCAGAGACAGCGTACCCTGCTCAAAATTCAAATCCTTCAGCATGCCTTTTGCATAGAAAAATCTTTAGTTAAATCAAAATTTAGGTTGTGAAGTCTGAGCTCTGATGCTCCAAAAATATTTAAGCTGCAAGGTCTTATGATCCAAACAGGAATTCCCACAAATCCTACTGTGATAGAGAATCCTGGAAGCTAAACGTATGTAAACAGTCCCGCCCTCCAAACTCTCCCCTACCTGTCACAGGAAATATTCAAGGTGACCAGTCTCTCAATTTAGCTTCCAGAGCTCTACAGATTTCTTTACATTTATCTCTCTATTTATTTAACATCTAAGTTCTTCTCTGGCTATTCTACAGATACGTGTAAAGATTTCCCCAAACCTCAGACAGGCCACTGATATTTTAAAACAACCAGAAGGTTGCTGTTTATCACCAGCATAAGTGTGCTGAGGAGAGAACAGATAAACATGAATTATATCTTCTTGAATTTCCTAGCAAGCTTGAAGGAAAAAGCAGTATGCTTTACCATATCTGCTCATTACCAGTGTCTCTTAAATTTTGAGCACAAAAATATCTACATAATACTTACTGCTTAGTAAGATACATCTTACAATGCAATCATAAGATATTTTGAGAATGCAGACCACTATCCAGCTGAACCCTAAACATTATGCTTCTCATAAGAAAGCCTCATGTAAATGCTATTGTTTGATCATTTGTCTTCCAGTTGGGAAAGTATAATAAGACCTATTAAGCAAGTAAAGTATTAAAGACATACTTTTACTACCAACTTCAATGGGATTTTAAGTGTATACTGCAATTGTTTACTTTGCTGTTAATGTCCTAGTATTTATTGTCCTTTTTAGTTAGTAAGCGTACAGTGTAAGGTTACAGAGATGATATCATACAGAGTGTTGACGTGCCACCATTTCTAAAACTTGTCTTTCATCAGTCTGCAAATGTTACATTTTCATTAGTTTTAAAAAAGTTTATGTGTAAATCTCTGCTGAGATTTATATTATTATCTGACAACTTCACATATTCCCTCTCTGTTCCCCTCTAATTTATACTTTCCTGCCATCTCCTATGTGTATTCGGTAATAAGTTATTTCTAAACATCATTTTTATTACACCACCCTCTTTCAGCACTGATAATTTTCACCCAGAAATATTCTCTATCATACATCTCCCAATGTAGATATATTTAGAGGTCAACTAATCCTAAAAACTTGAGGAAACTCTCAATTACTGTGTTATGAAGATATACAATTTACCCTTTTAAAAGATGTTGAAAATAATAATAATATGATAAAACAGAAAATCCTGTATGAATCCAAGTTATTACTGTTTCTACGTTGTAGTACTCAGTGGCTTAAGAACCAATTATGATAAATGGAGTAAATATATGTATAAAAAAAATCCCAAACAACATAAAGATGTTAAAATCTGAACAGCTGCATCTAGCGCTATAATTGTACCATCTACAAAGAATTTTAAGTCTTAAAAAAAATCCTAATATATTGTGAATATACTTGTGAAATAAAAATTGCTTTAAAGAAATTTGAATAATCTAATTCTTGGTTTTACCCTTGTCCATTAAACACCTCCATGGTATCTCGGAAAAAATGTGTTCTTTTTAGAGGCATTAAAAGAGCTTAATAATACAGATGACAACATCTACCACTCTGAATCTCTCGTTCACAAAACAGTAACAACGTGTGAGCAAGCAAACATCATAATTTTTAAAGACTTCACAGATACCCAAAGACTGCGTATTTCAAAATAATGAATCTTTCTTTCAGGAAATTAGTTACAAATCCCTGAAGATTTGCTTCAAAGTTTGAGTCTGCGTACTGGGCAGTGTAAATCCTTGAGTGCTCTTTCAAAACTACAAGCTGTATTATTCAAGATTTCAAAGTTTCTTTAGATTTAAAAGAGACTGGTAGTAATCATAGATGACCTGACTTTCATGCAGCCATATTTCTTTGGTGGAAGATAAAAACATCTCTGTGGGAACTTATACATTTACTTTCTATGTAAATTATAACCATTTCATGTGCAGGCATACAGATACTTCCAATCTTGGGTGCCTATTCCCAATGTGGAAAGTGAAGAAAGGTTCTAGTCAGCCTTGGGATAATATTATTTACCTCTGTCATTCTTTTTATGGCTTGCTAAGAAAAGGAATTCAATGTTGCCAGTACTGGTTTGCTCATATTATTATTGAAAATAATTGCATACTAAATAAGTAATAAAGGTATATATAATATGTAAAATAATTGCTACTCTATGTCATGTGTTATGCAGAAGATGCAAATCAGCACTGGGAAAATTATAACAGCGATTTCACTTGTTATTATAGATAGTACATTTACAGTAATATGTTTTGAATGTGAGTATAATGGAATTTCAGATATAGTTAATTTAATACCAAAAGAATAGCACATGTTAAGGATTGTTTTTTTTCCTGCTCAAGTTAAAATCCTAATTACATTTACATTGTGAAGTTGGGAGCAGTCTTACAAGGCTATAAAAGAAAGCAATGAATCTGTACTCTATTGTGAGTTACACTTAACATGCCCTTGATAGTGAAATCAGTGGAATACGAGTAGGGTTATTTTCCAGCAACAAATGAGTATTCTAGAAACAGAGACATAAGACAAATAAATGGAAACTATAAAATTCAGTAAGATTTGAATTCGCATTTCTCTGAAAATGTCTGCCTATTAAAAAACATGCATAAACTTATTTTCTTTCAGAGGGCTAACAGTCTGTTCCTCACACACTGTGATAAATCATCTAGATTTGAGCTTCTACACAACATTCTGTTAAAATATTTAAAAGCGGACTCAGAGACTTAGACTCAACTCAACCTACTCTGCAGTGAAGCCTTTTTAGACGGCAATGCTAAGAAACATTTATCACATATTCTGCCATAACTTCCTTATGTAGAGAAATAACTGGCCACTTTCTTAACTGTTCAGTTCTTTATACAGTAATTCAGACACTATTGCTATTTCAATCTGTAAATTCTTATTTTAAGTAAGCCCATTTAACATATTTAAGCCGAAAGTAAAAATGTCTATACATCTTATTAAAAAATATTGAATGTTATTTTCTGTATGTAACAGTCTCTTTTCCTTCTGTCAAGGGTAGACAGTCTGCAAGTAATCTGTGTTGCACAGTCTGGCCATGAATGTACGTAAACAAAATGGGTAAAGCATCGATAAATTTATATCAGCAAAGTGGTAAAAAGACTGTGCTGGCCAAAGAGCCAAATACTTCAGCAAAGAAGGTGTGTGATGTAGGAGCACAAAATACGTAAAACAAGGCTTTAAGCTTGTCCAGAAATCTCAGCATCACTGCTTAACTGCTATGCAGTTTTTTTCTGGTGGTCTATTGCCTAGAGACAAGACAGTTCTTACATTGCATCAGTGTGATAATATTTACTTTATACCTACATGCAGCAACATACAGATGTTGCCTTTCAGGGTTATCAGTATGATTGTCCTCCACAGCAACAGCACCAGCAAAAAAAAAAAAACATGCACATAATCTTCTCTACATGAGCAGCACGTGTTACAGAAACATCTCAATTAAACTATAGGCTCTGACACTTCTGGCAAAAAAAGTTGTTGCAAGGCAAAAAGGTAAGGGATGCATGAGCTCCCTTCTACCTCCCTCGGCAGTTTACAAAAAGGCCAGGCACGGGAAATGAGCATTATGGCCAGCTAATGAAAGGAGTGTAACTTCTGAACCTCTCCCTTCTCTGCTCTTCCTTTTGGAATAGAGAGACTCTTCAACACATGTAATTCACCACTGGGATTTACCATTCCAAATGCCTTTCAGTATACTGAAATTGTCACCAAACGGGTTGAAAGAATCTTATCCAACACCAATTTGATGTGAATAAGCAGACACTTCTTTATTCAGCACGCTGGGAACATGGGAATCGCTCCTCCAACATGTTCGCCTAGCAACAAAAATTATTTAGTTTATATACCTCTCAAATCCATTGTTAGATTTTACCTTTACATTGATTGGTTATGCGATCAGGCATTTTCATTTAAAGGTACAGTATTCCTAAAATTTACTGCTCATGCTCCATCAGTAAGGGTCTTCATAATGAGTAAGGGTACTACTTCTAGTGGGTGTACCTTTTACTATTAAAATGAGATTATAATGAGCTAAACTTTTCTTAGGAACATAGTGACCTGAGCTTATTCACCAACTTGGCCCTCAAAACCAGTTATGAGCCAAGCTGTCCAATAACTCATCCTCTGAACAAAGCTTTAGGCTTGCTCCTCAGTAAATGATTAAGCTAACTTAATTAAAAGTTAGGCTAACAATCTATTTAACTTCTAAAGTCCCAAATCAGAATCAACTGTTACAATTAACACTCCTAATATTCCTAAACATTGTATTTCACAATTTTTACAATTTACTGCTTTTTCTACTTTTAATCACAACTATTTTTCCTATATGGTTAAATCTTGATTATTTTTGCAACAGAATGGCTAATAAAGATCTTTTGTAGGAATAATTCTTCCTGTGCCTTTTACTGGGTGGATGTTTTGGGCACAGAAATAGGACCAATGGAGTTTTTTGTGAGATTTCTGAGCAATTCTGTGTTCACAATTCCACACTGCTTGTTTTTCTAAGACATCTCAGACATTTTAAGACTGCCTCAAGTTTGGCTTTTTCAAAGTTCTTTAATTACAAAGGTCATTCTCAACAGTGAGAGTCCAGTGATAGCAGCTCAAATGCTCAGCTCCTCTCTGACAGGACCAGAGCCTGAAATTTCTCAAGGGCTTTCAGTTTCTTCAGCAACCCGTCATGGAGGAGTTCACCGAGTTCTGGAAATCTACTACATTCTCTGAAGAACTAAGTTGGCAAGAGAAAGGGAATTTATCTAATATATAATTATAATAGTCATTTGGGCTAATCTTTTTGGTTAAGTTGCAATTTTTTCATTTTATGTGGATACCTTTAAATGTCATTTTGATAGTCCTATGAAAGCAATTGAAAAGTTTGAATCTTGCTGACTGAGTAAACACCTTGTGCCTGTAAACCCAGGGTGTAACTGTTCTGCTGGAAGGTACAATTCTTCCAGAAAGTGTGTTAATGGATGTATCCAAATCTCACATACAGAAGTGGTTTTCCTGTTCTTTTACGCTAAATTAAGAAGCAATTAAATGAATTTCTATTTAATCATAGCTGGAACAATAGGATCATCTTCCCAAGGTACAGACCACTGAGGCAAAGTCTGAATGGAAGCTCAGCCATGTAGTCTGAAAGGTTTCCTCTGAGACTTTTTGCAATTGTGATGGCTTTGGCATTGTTTTGATTACAGTTGACTATCTGAGTATATGTGGGATGAACCAGAAGGAAAGCTGACAGTCAGATAAGCAGTGTGAGCTTAGTCTTGGGAGAAATAAAGTTCCTTTAAGCACAAGACTGTTTGGAAAGACAATTTTAACTTCTAAACAAGGGAAGTTTGGGGGTTTCTTTTTCCTTGAAAAGTATGTGTTATAAGCCCCCTAAGAGCTTCCCTATTCTTCTACGCTAGAAAGCTATGCTAGAAAGCTTTCCTGTTTATACGTGCTGGTAGAAGACACTTCTTCCTCCCCAGCCTCTCTGCCAGTGGCTCTCTAAACTCCTCATTTGGTCAACTAGAACGGCACAGAGTTTCTATTTGGATACCCCAAAAATAATCCATGTGGATCCTAGCCAATGAAAAAGTGCTCCAAAAGCCTATTTAGAACAAGATTGTCACTTGTATGTAATGAAAGTCCCATTGGATATGTTTACCAGCAGGTACTTTGTGATCACCTTTATAGAAATCAATTAATCTTAAAATGCAAAGAAATGAAAGCATTTATTCGCAAATTATGTAATGTAGGGCTTTCAAGGACACAGGTAACAAGGAAGGGAGTAACCATGCTTAATTTACTTTACCAAAGGTCAGTTCCAAAAGGCCTTCTCTCACCCCCATTTTCTGAAAACTGGTATCAATATCCCATGCATTCTACAGCTCAGGTCCTAGTTCATATTCTACGTACACTCTGGAGAGAACCTTCAGTAAGGAAGGATGTTATCTTTTGGTAGACACTCCTCTATTTTCTTAGTTTTCGTTAAAATTCAACCTTTTCCCCTGTTAGGATTTAACTTACAGATGAGGCTGTTTGGACTTTCACTTTGTGAATTTCTTCAGAAGTTCTAATGACACATTGGGAGACAGGTTAGAATATTTTGCATGCTTACTTGAACCATTGGCAAATTACTAGCCATAAAGAGCAAAATCATAGAAGGATAGAATATGTTTTCCCAATAAGTAGGATAACGTGTAAATAACAGTGTGACATCTTCAACACAAAATTGTAAATTGAAAACCATGATTTCTGCAAGTATAAAATGGGATGACTTCTTGTGATGTGTATATTCACTTTGGAGTGAGAATAGACTTAAATCAACTGATGGAACCTCTAACCATAGTTTAAGATTTGTCATAACTACCAGAAAATAGAAATCTTAAAATAAGTACTATTTAAACAACTGTTGTTGCACCTATTAAATACCTAACCCATGCTATTAGATTGTCTTGATATTAAAAATTCAGTAGCAAGACCTTGCGCATTGTCCAGGTCTTTGGAGTTGAGGAATAGAGTGCACTGGGTCTGCATTTGTGGACTGACCTTCTGTACTTAAAGAATAAAGAAGAAATAGCATTAGTAAAACAGTTTAAAAGGATGACAGTAAAGCAGGTTGGGAAAATAATGTAGAGATTAGATTAAGTGTTAATGGGACGAGCTGAAACATTGAAATATTCACTACGCCCTTTTTTTTTCACTTAGGCACTATCTTCATGCCATTCTACTTTACAACTGCCTTTCAACCAATTTACACATTCAAGTCAAAGTCAAATAGTGTTTTTATTTAAATAACAGATTACTTAGAGAAGAATTTTCTCCTGAGGTTGATCAAGTACTTTCAGAATTACAAGATAGTTGGGTTTTATTTCAGAATTCTATAGTGGTTGATCTACTTGCATAAGTGACATGAGCTTTTAATTAGATTTTCAGTAAAAGACAACAAAAGCCTCAGACATATTTCTGCTGCCTCTTAAGCAAACATTTATTTGCTTCAGGACAGGGATCTTGTTGCAATCAGTTGCACCCAGATGGAAGACATGAAACAAAGAACTGTGAATTACTCTGAATATGCAGTGCTCAGCATAAGAATTTCTGTAAGGCTCTCATGCTGCATGCTGATTGCTTATGCTTTATGCTGCACAAACAGAAGACTAGAAAAATTTGCTGCTGTTTCAGACCTTTTGCTCGTGTACATACCAGTGATGTGGTTTATATTTATAATGTTTGCACAACTGATGGAAGGAGGCACTACTCAAGTTCATGAATTTAAAGATAGAATTTCAGGTCAGTCATGATACTTGATAAGAGGCATCAGCTTTGTGAAATCAAAATTAGATGGAATAAATTAAACAACAGTTTCTGTGGTTTAGACTTATTAATTGTTTCATTCACTTTTATCTGTTTGTTCTGTTTGTTTGTTTTCACTGTGAGGGCTTGAGAGAAACACATTCATTGCTTTCCAGATAGGACTCATCTTCATAAATTTTAGATTCATGAAATGTAAATGGTTAATTGAAGATGATTGTTTAGACATCTGTTGTAAGTAGAGAAGACAGATAACTCTAGAGGGTGATTTAGGCACTTCAGGTGTAAATTTCTCTTGGGATGAGGTGAACTTTCCTCAGAATATGTCTCTGTCTCTCCTTTGATTAGAAAAGTAGTATAGCTCATGACCTTGGTTGCCTAACACGGAGCCAGTATATTTGGATAAGATATATACCATCCTCTGTCTCTTTATGTCCAATCACTATGCAACACTTTTCCTGCTTACGTCCTAGTAGATCAGTTCTGATTAGTAATTACGGTATGGGTACAAGATCATGCTTCCCATTTTTTTTTCCTACGTGTTTCTTCTGACACTTTTTCTTTCATCCAACGTCTGATCAAAGCAGATGAAGTTTTCTTCCGGGAATGGAACTTGACACGTCTAGTTAAGAAGGTAAGGCTTGTGGTTTTTTTCAGGATCTGATATCAGCACACAAATTGCTTCTCCTTCTTCATTGAATTTCATGTCTGTAGTTATAGATTTATTTAAAATGTCTTGTGAAACACGTATAAATAAATATTAATAAAAAACTAGATAAGGAATTTTTAAAACTTTAAATTAAATAATATTTGCACAATTTTGCAGGTAAATCTGCTGATTTCTATTGCTCTAACCATTACATGTCTTTGCGATAGTTGATCTCAGGCGAAGCTATGCTCAATTTCTAGTAAATGAGTACTTGAAAGCAATCTTTATTCAAAAGAGTAGTTAAGTTGTAAGTTCATCAAAATAACATTTTTATTTGCCACTTATTGGTGTTGATTTGCCATTTATGGGTATTCTGTCAAGGAAAATGAAAATGTTTCATCTAAGAATTAGATCTATAGTAATATAATAAATATGTTTAAATACCTATAAACTCAAATGTCTGTGCAAGAATAGTATTTTCATTTTGATTTTGAAGACCATTATTTCTGTGTGAATGAGCCAGGCACAAGTGGAGTACTCTTTCTCCAATGTGTATGAAATGAGGAAGGCAACTAAAAACACAGAATTAGTTGTGGGAAAATATTTACATGTTGTTGCTTACTAGTGTATGCTTTCAAATTCTTAGCATAAAAGTACTGTTCTCTTGACTTATATTGCCTGGCCCAATATAGCAGCACACCACCTTCATGTGGAATGATCAGAATCAGAAACACAGCACTCTGGTACTCAGTGCAGTATGTAGTATTTTGGCTTACTTTTCTTTTCATGTCCTATTTTTGGCACATCTGTGTTGCTTTCCAATCATTGCCGCATATTAGTCCTTCTTTTGTCTGGCAGCATTACCGGCACTCTTCTGCAACCAAAGAATCCCAAAGGACAATCCTTCCTTGCATGACCCTAGCCAAGGCTTTGAGAAAAAAAAAAAGTCATCATAGGGTGAAAGTAGAAGTTGTTCCTCTGAAATAAATAAAACTATAAAAATAGCTCTTTTTTTTTGAGAGAGCTTTATAGAACAGGCATCCAACATACAGTCAAAGACAAAGTACTGGTAACTTTTCTACTCTGCCCTTAGATGATTGTTTCAGTGTAGTCACAAATATTAAACCGAACACAGACCATTAATGAAAGGTGAGTGTTGTTTAAGTTTGAAGAAGGCTATTTCATAAATCAGTTCTAATTTCTTGGAATTTTGAAAAGTAAAAGAAATCTTATGAAGACATAGCATTTGATTCAAACATATTTTTCTAAGTCTAATCTATACATTTTATGCTCTCCCTTTATAGCTGATGAAGAAAAACAGAGCATGCACCATTGAAGGGATTCATAGATCACGAGGAGAAGGGGCTGATTCTATTTTCTGAGGATAATAAGCTTTTCAGGGTAGTATAGTTGAAGGCTGACTGGGAAGAATCGTGAAAAGGACCTTTGACTATTAAATATCTGATATTATAATTTAGTGTAGATTAAATGCAAAATGATGTGAATGGGGAAAAAAGACCCAACTTTATCCACACAGTGATGGTCCTGAGATCCCAGGAATGAAACCTTAGCATTACAATTGGTAATTCTATTAACATGCTAGTTCAGTGCTGAGTAGTGACTAGAAAATCATAGTAAATGCTAGGGATTATTAGGAGAGGAATAGTGAAAAAGAAAAACCAAAAGCCAAACAAAGCAAACCAAAAATCCAAAAACATATATTTACTCAATGTGCATTGAAATAACAAAGATCATTTATGTTCAGTGTAACGATTGCAGGATTTTTAGCTTATAACCGGAGGAATGAACAGAATTAACACTATTTCTCAGGAAAGAAAAAAATCTCTTTTACAATAAAAATAGAATTAGCATCCAATCTTAGATTGTCGTGAAATAATGGACTCCATAGCTGTGACATTTGGGTCATTGCCCAGCAACAATTGCAAGGCTTTCATATGGCAAGCTGGTTTCTGAAAACATTTTGAAATATTTAATCAAAAGTTTGAAAATATAAAAATTGACCAGTTCAACTGAGTAATTCTGGACCTTTCTAAAAGTCTAACGATTATATCTTTGTCAATTCATACCTTCTAGGTTTGTGTGACACTGGAAGTGTGGATTAGGACTTCCGTTTGGTGGCACAAATAGATGTATGTCTAGAAAGGCTCAGTAGAGCACTCAAGGAGCTGTCAGTGTTGAGTAGCTCTCATCTGCCTTTGACTTCAAATTAACAGGTTGAATTTACAGAGACGTCTTTGGAAGGAAGATAGAAGTCTTTCTCCTCCCTTTCCTATCTCCATGAGTACTTAAACATAGGCTTTGCATTTTTCTCTGCTAGACCATCTGAGTGAAAAGAGAGAGGGGGAGGGAAAAAAAAGGACAGCTGCTGTAAAAACAAAGGGGGAAATGGCATCACCACTAACAAAGTTACAAGCTAGAATGTACAGGTAAGCAGAGATTTTCCCTTAACCCACAACCCTAACAAAACCTGATGGGCTTCAGGAGAGGAGAGAATGAGGAATGAAGTCACGAAAAACAGATCATAGCAAAGCCTAAAGGATATTGCTCCAGGTACCTCAGAGGTGACAATATGAGCACAAATATGTTGGCTGGTCCTGCCACTAATACGTAGAAAGTAGCCCATGTAGAAAGGCTCAGGAAAGCTGGAAGAAATGCACCTGAAAAGTACCTCTTGTATAGATACGACTCCTATTCTGTGTACCTGCAAGAATCCTGTTGGGACTAAGCGACATCACCTCTGAAGTATATGTATAAGAGCACAGATGAAGAGCTAACCTTAAGTTCATCATGTAGCATACAAAGGTAGGTTTATCACAAGAACCAAATATCAATAAATACTAGAATGGGATTCAGCCAATACTGTAGGAATATCTGTGGGTGTATACATATATGACAGAAAATTAAAACTTGCTATACATATTGCTGTCACTCAAAATCTTTATATAAGTTCCTCATCACCACAGTTTTTGTCACATTGCCACTCACTATCAAAAATGTGTGTTCATTTTCACTTTCTTGTTCCACAGGATAGAACATACTTATATTATTCCACCATGTGATTTCTATCAATACTGTTTATAAGGAATGGTTCTCTCTATGCAGAATATGTTCCTTTGATATCTGAACTCTCTGTGCTTCAGTGCTCAATGCTGAAGGTTATCTATGGGCTTAACTATGATTTGCAAATTTATAATGTAAATAAAATCACAATGTGTAGTTATACAAGAGGTGCTTGAATTACAGGTTAAAAACTATCTTGGACATTTTATGTGCCCATATATTGCCTATAAAATGTATTATTCCTCTGTTACATGAGATGCTATAGTATCTGTTCTCTGACTAAATGTGTCTCTCATAAAAGAGAAAATTTCTTATGATACTAAAGCAACACCCCCAAATTTAAAATCTCAGAATACAAAGCAAAACCAGAAGAATTCTGGCAAAAAGTATAGTCAGTCAGAAGAATGTAATTCAAATTAAGCTTCTGCATAGAAACAAATCCAACTGCAAATCATATGTTATTGTTTTGCACTAGTGTTTTCAGCTCTAATCACCCACAGCAACAATAGGTGGCAGATGAAGATGTAGTGGAGTGGAACTAAGTGTATATAGCTCTTTCATTGATCCTGCTCGATACGGAATGTCTGTCCAGGATTTGTCAATGCCAAACAGCCCATTTACAGAAGTAATAGTTTTGAATGTGCTGTATGGCTCCTAGAAGTCCTAGGCAACAGCCCATTGCATGTACAAGCTTATCTGCAGTAATTTTGATCTTTTGTTTTTCCACTCAGTGTGAATTCTCTGCAAACGTATAGTAGACAACCTGTGCACTCTGTCTACCTGTGCAGTACTTGTCAACGGACAGGACATACGCCCGTATCTCTGTTCAGGTTTACCCAGATATACAGTTATCTTAAAACATGTTCTTCAGTGCCATGTGTTCCAATATACAGCCAAGGATCAAGGTACTGCTGTTCTGGGTGGCTGACACACATACAAAAAGGCAAGAGAATTTGTTTTGTTCAGTTTTAAGAAGTTAGTGAGTTTATAGTTGTCTTCAGTTACCTAATGGAAGGGCACAGAAAATGGAGGTGGACTTTTCTCAAAAGCACACATGAGAAAAGGTAAAAACCACAACTTGGAGTATGGAAAATTCCTGTTAGATATAAGGAAAGATTTTGCAATGCAAATGGTGAAGTATTCAAATGGTCAAATATTGGAACAGGCTGACAATAGGGGTTGTGTGTTTTCAATCACTGGAGATGTTCAAAACTCAGCTGCGCAATGCCCTGAGCAATCTGACCCATTGAGACTCCTTCAAGCACAAGGCTGGACGGGATGACCTCCAGAGGGCCTACATGATTCTGTGATTCTATAATCTGTCTGAAAGAGACTGGGATTGGTTTTATTGCTAAAGGTCTGAAAGTCATGCTCTATCACCTTGTGACCTAGGTGATGTCTTTGCTTAGCATAAAGTAAATATAATATAAAGTAAGCTTTTATTTATCCCTTTCCCTTCCAATGAGACAATAATTTATTTCTGAGACTCACTTTGTCCTTATATTCATCCCAGTGCTGTATTCTCTTCTTTCCTTGGTTATTTCCAAGCTTAGAAACCTCTGTCGGATTTGAGGTTGCTTATGCAAATAAAATCTATTGCATTAGAATTACTGTGATCTGCAGACTTTATAATTTTAAAGTTGATTTGAATTTAATTGATTATGTTTGTGTAAGATAACACTGAAAGAATAATTTTAATTAGAAATTTTAGAAAAGCAATCATTTTTTATTGATCTGGAATTGCCTGTTGGAATTTTTTACCAATATCCAGATTCATTCCAGCAGTTATTAAAAATATATTTATTCATTTTAAATTGTAAGAATGCACCTGTATTGAGTGTCCTAATGAGTCTACAGGTAAGCACTAAAAGAACTTAACTCATTGGTTTGCCTTCAATGATACAGCTCTTGCACCCTCTGTAAATAGTATAGAATCATCTTGTCCCCTCAAAGCGTAATTAAGCAGTAGGATATAGATTATAAGGACAATTTTAGGCACACAACTCTCAGTGAATTTCAATAGAAAATTATAGCTCTGTTTTTCTGATTAAGTGAACACCAACATTTAGAATCAGGACTTGGATGAAAATACAGGGATCAGTTCACTTTGAATGTATTCTCTCCAATTATTCTCCAGTAGCTTTTTTATTTTCCTTTACACAAACACCAAATGATGAATTCAGTAAAGTGTTAGTGATAACTGAACACAGGAGATATGTATCTTTGTACTCATGGTTCTGTTTTTCTTTCTGTATGACACTTTCGTGAACAATGGTTGTTGATACTAGCTTGGGCTCCTTTCCCAAGATATGTAGAGTAGATTTAGAGGTTTTGTTTCAGCTCATGACATTTAGGAAATTAGTCTTAGGTCAACATTGCTAAATTAACAAATATATATGACAGTATTGCTTTTTAAATTGTCTTTCTTCTGAGAAAATACACCATAGCAAAGAGAAGGAAAATGCACAGCGATTCCTCTCTGTTCTCAGGGAATATTGTCCTGCTTTAGAGCAGACACAAACGTTGGTAGAAATCTATACCTGCACAGATAACAGCAGAGGACATTACTCACTCTGTGTCTGTGGTACTCCTGCGGTAAGATGCTACATAACAACCACATCCCACCTCATCAGGCAGGTTTTTTCTGAATCTGTGTCATTTGTTCCTCACTGACCTATTTAAGAAGATGACAACTTTAAACTTACAAGTGACCAATAAGGGAGTCAGCAGTCAGTCTAACAAATACAATTGGTTTTAAGTGTATCTGTAACAAGATCTTATTTGGAACCTGATACAGGTTCTTTTTGCAAAGCTCTTGGTCCAGATGAATTTTGTTAACCCTTGAATTACTAAACAAGCTTGACTTTAGTGTCGCGGGGGAGAGTGGTTAAGGTTTAACGGTCGCTCAAAGAATCACCACCACAGATATGAGGGAAAGGTGATTTTTAATATGAGTTTGTAAAAAGAGCGACTTTACAGAATTCGATGGCAAGATTCACTCTATTACTTACTGTGTGAAGGGATTGTGAAAGGGAATTGGGTCAGAGTGGTGCTTAGGTGCAACCGTCACAGTGAATGGTGGGGGGGGGCGCAGAGAGATTTTACAGTGGTTGGATGGGGAAACCGAGTCAGGGTCAAGTTGGATTGATGTCTACAGGGTTTAGGGAAAAGGGTATAAGGAGTGCCCTCC
>VZSC01016790.1:131580-144128 GCA_013398225.1 Steatornis caripensis | reverse complement strand
GACCCATGCAGGAGAAGATTTAGGTACGTTTCCTGGGTAACAGGAATTCTGGAGCTGGTCAGGGAGCGCCTGATCACTTCAACTCACTGTGATTGCATCAGGAGTTCCAGGTGCAATTAGGGAGTGCCTAATTGTCCCAACTCGCTGTGCTCATCCCGGGACAAAGAGGTACCATATTACCTCATATCTTGGCTCATTGTACCAACAGGCAGGGTCGTAGAGTGCCCAATTATCCCAGCTCTTTGTTCTCATATGGTGCTGAATGATCTGACATTGCAATGCGGCTTGTTAGTAGGGGGAAGCGGGGCCTAGACCACAACACTTAGCCACAATATTAAGGCAGCAGGCTAGCATCTGTTAGGGATGTATACAACCTTTGTCAATGTTGTACTACTATGTCACAGTTACAGTTGTGGTAGCCAAAAATATGTACAAGCAATGACTCCAAGTGCCACAGAAATCCTAATCAAAATAACTTAGTAGTTTTGCTTTTGTTTTAGTCTAGACCTGGTGTGAAAACCTGTTTGGTTTTTTGTGCTATATGCATATTTAGCAGCTGCGTTCTGTCAGTACAAAGAGCTCCTCAGGAGTTGTCCACACATTTTGCAGGTTTGGATGGGAAGCACCAGAAAATGTTCCAGCTGTAAATAATTGAGCTGGCACCCTGTCTGGCAGAGATAGGCCATAAAATTGTTCCATCAAATACCTCCTACTGTTGCCTCATACTGGGACTAGAACCTGTTCTCAGCCCTGTGTGAAGTTTAACAGCTGCTGGGCCTATGCTAATATGCCTGGGCACATTGAGACATTTGGCCACAGGCTGTCACCCTGCCCACTTTACAGGAAGAGCATATTATGTTTTTGCGTATTGTCTGGAAATGTGCCCCAAATGGGCAGTTGAGACTTGGCACTGGAAAAGCTCAGGCCATCTTGTTTCATCCATGGTCATGGAATTTAGCAGCACTTTTCTGCAAGGATTTTACTTCTAATTGAGGAGACTCAATGCCTACTGGAATCAGAGAAGCAGCGCGGAAGCACAAATGCTCACTTAAATAGCCATTAAAATGCTGTTTGGATAGCAAATCTTTCTAACTCATTATTAACAATCAGCATTATGTGATTTATTCTGGATTTGTACAGTTAGAACTCATATGAACCACAGCAATGGAGTTGAGTTCTGTTGTGTTAGTTCATGTACAAAGATCAGGCAAAAAACTACAAACAAAAAAACCCACATGGTTTCTGCTCCAGCCACTTAGAGTCTAAGGGCAAGGACAGTTGTACTCTAAAGACAAAACAGAGCATAGAGAAACTGGAAAAGAAATTAACAGAAAATTGAGAAGTTTATAGGAGGTGATAAAAAACGTGCTGTCCATTTCTTAGATCTACTCAAGAAACACATACAACCAAATGCGTATACTGGTCTGTGTAAGCAACATAACCAGCCTCTTAGCAAAGCTTATTAGATTAAGCAACATCCTGTTTAGCCATTACTGGCTAAACATCCTTAAGGCTGCCTCATATACAGTCAGCTTTGAATCAGGACAGAAGATGAACCTCTTTACACTGTCCATAAACATCATCTATATTTAACATGAGAGGCCATAATCTCAGCAGCTAGTTATCAAAAAGCAGATCAGAGGAGGATTTAAGCAAGACATTGAAGTAACTTTGCAAATATCTAGGATTTAGAGTCAAAGAAGCTTGTTTGAAAGTGTGACAGGAGTTTGGGAGAGACTAGCATCAAATATTGACCAAGGGTAGGAAATTAACATTTATGGTAATGACTGGAAGGTTAATTTTTCCACAAGCAAACATGAAGAACCAGGAAAGAAAAGACAAATAGTTAATCTCTGGAAGACAAGGGAACTGGCGGAGACATGAACGTAGAGGGGATGGAGAGGCTTTGCAATATAGGGCAAGAGTGCAGAAGACCAGTGAAATAGTTGTTGCAGTAATTGTTAGGCAAGATCCTAGGAGCTTTCCTGAAAGATTTGTAGATCAGCATCTCAAAAGGATGGATAATTCTTATTTGGCTGGCAGTAAACTCTTAGCTAGCTTAAGCTGTATAAATTCCTGACTCTTACTGAGCTGTTGCCAAGACTGAACATTTAGTTACTGCAGGGGTTTGGAAAGTTGGACGTAGTAGCTAATCACAGTATTTTCAGATTGTATTGTAAAACATGTAGCCAGTTTGGTGATTTGTCTGCCAAGGCTTGAGACTCCATGTGCTATCTTCTGTGGCCCTTGCAAGAATTCTTTCTTGGATCTGTTAGCATAGCCTCTGCCTCTATGGCAGAGCAATTTTGTGATCAATTTGCTCAGCAAATCAATGCCTGAAGCAGAGACTCGCACACACACAACCAGGACAGTAACACCAATAGCCTTGTTGCGTGACACGATTGATAGCATGCAAGGCAAAGCACAGAATGATTCAGTAGGGTTCCGAGTAGCAGGTCCATCACTTTCTCCTAAGGGAAAAAGGAAAACATTGAGGAAAGAACAGGAATGAAAAAAAAAAAAAAAAAAAAAAACAGCAAAAAAAAAAAGCCACTGCAAAATCCCAAAGTATTGAATGGTAAATGGGGAAAAGGTGGATTTCCTGACATTCTATTTGCTTTTCCAGAGCTGTCTCCATATGAATGAGTGACTAACTCTGTAACCAGAATAACTTAATGAAAGTTTTCCTTAAACAGACTTCAATATAGTGATGGGGAAAACTCATTATTTGGAAGTTACTTTGAGTGTCTTTTTGTTCATATCACCTTGAAGTTCACCTGCAAGCCATTTCTTTCTTGGTTAAATCAGACAGCAGATATGCAAGTTTACCCTTCTACTGACATTTTCTAGTCCCAAGTAAAACATATCATAGTTTAACCAGGATAATTCAAACATATGGTGGTTTTTTAATAGTATTACTTGTTTCCTATCTGATAGCCCCCTCTCCCTAGCAGATTCATGCAGTTCAATTTTCTTAGTAAGTTTGCTCTGTATTTCAACTTAACTGCTAAGTAAAGACAATACATAAACTTTTCTTCATCTTTTTTTCCCCATAACAACCTTTCAGGGAAAAGATTACTGTGAGGGGATCCTTCATTATGTAACCAACAGAGAAGTGATAAAAGAGAAAGAAAAAAAGAGAACAAAATATCTGTAGAAATTTTAATGATTTGTAATAAAACATCTCTTATTTGTGGTCCTGTAATTTGAAAAATCCTGCAGGTATTTACAAAATGTCCAACATTTTTCAGAGAATCATTTGGATGAGGAGTGTAACTCTGCTTCTACATCAGAACAATACAACGGTCTGTGCACCATTTAACTCCCACTTCAAGTAAGAAAACAGAGCATTAATGTGACTTCAGTGATGCATAGCATTGTGCAAGTCCTCTGCAGAGGGTGAGTTTCACCCTAAAGGAAGGTTAAATAGTACATTGCCTATTTAAATGAATAGTTTATTTCGAAAACTCTCAGAATAACAACACTACAGGCAATTCTGTGCAGGAACATGTGGAAGTTTATTCATGAACTTGCTTGCTGATAATGAGGTACCTACCAGATTTGCATCTCCTTATAATCACCAATCCGTTTCTGCATAGTGAACGGACATACAAACCTCCATCCCTCTTTCTATATCTCTTTCAAAGGATGCATTTTATATGCCTATAGGATTTACACATAATGGTGAGACAGGATTACTTAGTTTTTGCAGAGGGGGTCACTAGCCTGTTGCCTTTAATTTCTCTGAGTTGTATGTATAACTCCTTGTTTAGATTGATGCCTCCACCTTGACTCTTGGATACACTCCTGTAGGTCACTGAGTATACCATGGGCAAAACAGCAGAAAAATTGAAGTCTTAACCTTTCTGATGCCAGTCCAGGATCTGTTTGACCACTTATACTGCAGTTACTGTGTCAGCTCTTTCATTAATCATATCAGTCTGGCAACACAGAAAAATACAGAATAATTCAGACAGAGAAATGCCAGTAGAAATACTTTGATGCATTCAACTGCTATTTCTGTTCCTTTTTTTCTTCTGCATTGTATTCTGTGTGATTTTATTACTAGCACATGAAAATGAGAGTATATCTAGTTTTAGTTGCTGCCTGTCCTCATCTGCATTTCATTGTCTTGATTATGTGCAAATACAAGTTAAAGCAAGTTTCAGCATGAATATGCAACTCTTTCAGATTCTGTTTCTGGAAGTTCATAATGTGAATTTCATTCTTTCAGTGTCAATATAATCTGTTTTCCTGTAAAAGAAAAAAAAGGGGAAATTAAAGAGTCACATTTCACTCTGATTCCTTTTTCTTTCTCCAGACCAGGAAGTAAAGTAAAACATAACACTTTTTCCATTTTTCTTTTTACAGGAATTATTAATGCTCTTTGATATCAGTCTATGAATTCCAGAAGCTAGTACGGTACCAACAAACTCATTTTCATGTGATGCCCTCAAGCAGGAATTTATCTGTTCCTATACTAATTATTGATATCTCTGCTTAAGGACGGGTGGCTGCGAGTAGTAAAAAAAAACTATTGCAGTTATCAACATTTTAGGTGTAAATGAAACATGGAAAGGAGTGAATTTTACTCCATGAAATTGGGGACTGGATTCTTTATGACTGTCACACCTCTAGGAGTTTAGTTTGGTCTTTCCTGTTACTTGCCCCTTAAGGCCATGGAATATGGTAATTAAATCCCCTCTTAGCCTAATCTTCTCAAGGTTATATAAACCCAATTCCCTCAGTTGCTTTTCATATGTAATATGCTCCAGCTTTCTAATCATCTCAGTGGCCCTTTGCTAGACTTGATCCAGTTTGTTATTACTGGACCAAAGCTGGCCACAGAATCCCAAATGCAGCTTAACAAATGTTGAATAGAGGGGAACAATCCCTTACCTTAACCTGCTTATGTGTTATGCTTATGGGAATAAAGTTGGCCTTCATTACTGCAAGAGCACATCGCTGACTCACATACAATTCCTTGGCCACCAGAACCCTCAAGTCCTTTTCCCAGTCAGTAAGTTCCCATTCTGAAGTGATGTAGAGGGCTATTCCATACCAAGCGCAAGACTTCCAGACTTGAACTTGACGAGTTTCCTTTTGGCACATTCCTCCAGTTGTTTAAGCCATCTGAGCAGTAGCCCTGGTCTCCAGTGTACCAGCAATTTCCCACCAGTCTGGTGCTATGCACACACTTGCAATTTGCAAATGCCTGACGCTCTTGGACAACGTGCTACTGAAAGGTTTCTGAGCATGCTCAGGTGCATACAGGAGTTCAGGGATTTTCAGGATGAGCAGGCACCTGATTCCATATGAATCATTCTCTTCTGCAGAGGCACTTAATCCTGCTTCATTTATAACCTCACAGCTTGTGTCTTGTGTTTAATCTCCTTGTGCCTCTGTTCCCTAGCAGTGAAAAAAGAGATGATAGAAATAATGGAATGTTGTACAGATAATTATCTCTGTTCTACCAAATGATATTTCCAAAACATCAAAATTACCATCAAATGAGAAACAACAATATCTGCCTCTGACAAGCTATCACGGATGAGCAATTGAACATTGGGCATCTGATTTGTTCTAAAAGCATCACAAAAAAAGGAAGACACATTCAGTGTCACAAAAGATTTACTTACCGCAGTAATAATTACTGCAGTAAAAAGAAGTAATTTGGGAAGGCTTTTTATTACATGAAAGGTAACATGAAAGACAATGCAGGGAATCTGACAGAACTGGCTGCAACAGACTTAACTTTTCCTGAGAAAGTATTTATACTTATAGCACCCATTTGCTTTGTTCAGCAACATACATACATGAATGAATGGTGATCCAGCAGAAGAAGAGAAGCACTGACACCTCTCATTACTGGAGTCCTATAGGTTTCACTCCAGTGTATCTGTGCCATATTTGTTGTTATTTGTCCTTCATCTCTTACATAAATTTATACAAAATACTATCCCCCACCACCATTTGGCTTTCTCGTGTCTCTCTAAAAGGTGAAATGTAATGTAGTTTTTGCTGACAAGTTGTGAATATGCACAAAATACAGAGTAACTCATGCGCTAGCATGAGCATAGAGCACAGCTGGTTTTTCTTTTCTATGTTGGCTGAAAATTCTGTCTCTTCTGATGTTGCAACTTTAATTTTCCTGCAACATCTCACTACAGTAAATCTTTCTAAAAATTAAAATCTGCTTCCCTGATATGAATTAACACAGAATCTAAACATCTGTTGAAAATGTTACAATATTACAAATGGTTGTAATTTAATTTAATATACTGTAAAATTTGTAGGACCAGGTGAGTAATTCATTTAAAAAAATCATTCAATTGACTTTCTCATTTTTCTTGTACTTGTATTGTCTGCCCATATATTAAAGCCTTCTCTACATTTTACTGATTCAAAGTGACTTTTTAGAATACATTTAGTAATTAGTTCTTGGTCTCTGGATTATTCGTGAGTGATTCAAAGACGATATTTTGCATTCTTACTTGGAAATGTTGACTGTTGATTAGTCACCTTTGAATGAAACTGTCAGTTCTAACAGTAAACTATCAACAAGACCTTTGGGAAACTTTAAAATGCGCTGATAAAACAAATTTATATAAAAATTGAATCTTCTCATAGTTTATCTCTGTCTTCCTAAGAATATTCTGTATATGTGTGTCATCCATTCAGAATTTTTACCTCTTTGGAAACTGCCTTCCTAATAATATCAAACAATTAAAATGATAAATTCTTACACACTTTCGATAAAATTACTTCAGTGAAAGAAAAGAAAAACATTCAGAGATATGTTTGCATTTACAGGCTACGTATTTTTGCTGTATGACAAAAGCAAATTCCAAAGTAGTTTTGTTATTCACAACCAATGCTTCAAGCTAAACTTAAATTGATGAAAAAACAGAGGATTTCAGGAAAGTAGGAATTACATATGCATGTGGTGTTCCTGTAAGAAAGTTTAACAAGAAAAAACACTTTTTTATTTCATGTAAACAAGTCTAATGCTTTATTCAGCACAATGAAGTGAACCTGCTGCTTTAAGAAATCTTTTCAGATTCCCTCTGCTGGACTTTTAATAATTGTTCAACTAATGAAGGTCACTCAAGCAGCTTGTGATCAGTCTTGCAAATTTCTAGCAGAGTGTAACTCTAATAAGCTCAGACTTGCATCCTAAATCAAATTTTTTCTGTACAGTTGCAAAATCTCCAGAGAAAGTTTCTAGCACAATCAATTCTAAACAAATTATGAGACATCTGGCTGTCTAACAAGGAAATTGAAGCACAAGACACAAAATCTGTAATTTTGCAACTATTAAAATGGTAACTTCAGTGTCACGGGTGGCAGGAAGTAAAAATGTGCAATCTAGGAAGTGAAACTCTAAACAGATATATTTTTAATTTATTTTAGGCTTATTAAATTAAGAAGGCATTAAACAACACAGAAACAACCTAGAAACAAACATTTTCCTTAATGATATTGGCAAAGTACTATGGATTATGGACTGATGGATCTGATTGTGAAAAATAAGGAAATTATCTCATACCCTTAAGAAGAAACGATGTTAAATATTATGAAATTACTGGATATTACTGTATATTCACTGAAATATTGACAGAAGAATAGATAAGAGACCATTCATGATTTTTGTCTTTTCCTTCTTTTGATTCTTCGCACCTAAGAAAAAATAGTAGCTGCTGGAGTAGCTCAAAACCATCAGTTTTTATTTACAAAGCAAAGTTTCTAGGAAGTCAGTGTCAATAGTGAAAAGACATTATTGGCATTTTCTCCTAAACTTAATTTTCCTATAATACATTATAAAGAAAGTAATAGGCTTTGCTGTAGATTCTTTAGGACAGTTCTCTGCTCTGCAATGGTATTTAGAGCATTTGGAATTTAGATTTGCATTGCAAATATCATTTGCAATTGTATTTGGATTTTTTAACTTTCTTCCAATTTATCCAAATAGATATGCCACAGTCTCTAACACACTTTGTTTTCTCAAGTACAGAGACCATTTCTTTGTTTTCACAATCAGATTCATCACTTCCTCGAAATTCCTAGAAATAGAAGCTTCAACTTCTGACTTTCTAGCAAGAATTCTGACTTCATCCAGGTGGGCATAACTTCCTGTATTACCTACTGTGTCAGTAGGAAATATGTAAGAAGGAATTTCCCCTTAACTTCAAGGAAAGGAAACTAAAAAATAAACAGAAAAAAACATAGTAGGCTTTTTGCTTCCTGTAAACCTTGTTCAGATATGTGAGTGGGCTGGCTATTTATATAAATAGATAAATAAATAAATATTTAGACTGTCCAGAACCAACCCAAATTTTCTAGTATAGTCAGCCAAGTACTAACATCAGTTTTATATTGACCTGAGTCTCAAGTCATGTACTTCGCATATTATGGTGAATTTTTTTAAATATCTTTATATGTACTATCAGTGGTGTTCTGGAAATTTGACAACTGACTATTGGCTATTTTTGTTTATGATACTTTCATTATATTTTGAAATGGTAGCCTATGTTCAAATATAAAATTAACAAAGTGAACAGGAGGTTGATGATTTCTTGGGGCCCCTTCCCCTCTGAATTATTCTATGATTCTGAGATTTTGCAAAAGTGATGGAGGGAAAGAAAAAAACTCATAGATCTCATATCTGTAAAGCCTATAAGTGATGCAGGTTGTCAAGAGCACAAATTTTGAGTGTGAAAGCCATCTGCAGAGGTTTATGATAACTCTGGTTCTTTAAGGTTTGGTGGTGAGTGGATTCTGAAACTAGTCATTGGAAAAAGTTGAAAGAACAGATCTAGAGTAACCTCTTGAGTGATGACCTAATCTCTTTTTGTTCCTTGCTATTGATGATACTTTAACAATTCTTACTGCGGGCAAGACAATGCCATCAATTTTTAAGCAGAATTCCTCATTAATATAAATGGATTTTTTCACTTAGCAAGAGATAAGACCCTGAGTTTTCACTCTCCCTTCACTATCCTTTTTCCTTCGTTATTTTTCCCCTCCTAAACAGATCAGAATCTTTTTCCCTAATATTCTACTTCCACTTACTTTTTGCTTTAACTGGTTACTTGATTCATCTCAAATCCATCACCTTGATAGTTGCAATATTCCTCCTGAAGCAGTAGTATACAGAAATATGTACTTCTCATGGACTCTTCCTCCTACTTATTTCCTTGCCTTCCAAGATTTAATTCTCAGCATCCCCAGGTGTGTTCTCTGCTCATTTCTTCAATGGCATACGTCGTAGAAACACTTGATTTTTCATATTCATGAAATTAAACTCTTGTCTAAGTTACCTGAATATTCTTCACTGCAAAAAAAGTCTGCCACGTTATTAAATTTTAAACATATTTACTTAAATTATTATTTGCATCTTTCTATTTTATTTATACTCAGTTTGTAGCAAGATGCCCAAATGAGATGGAAAATATCTGAAGTGGGATCTTATCAATATTATGGAAAATTATTTTGAAACACTAGTTAGAACTTTGTTGCAGAAGTAATTTACCACAGCAGTAGAAAACTAAAATAGAAGTTGTAGCAGAAATGAGAAAGCATAACACTTCAGGGAATCTCTTCATACACACTGTAAGTGTAAAGATTATATTATATTGACTTCTGAATGAAGCTTTACGAGAGTATTCCATCCATTTGAATAAATGCTTAAGATTGATACTTATTAGAACATTCAAAATTCTAGTCCTTATTGTCACATCAGCCGGTTCGATGATTCTGCTCTCATCACTTCCATCAGTCCATCTACTTATCATATCCTTTCTCTCTCCTGCTAATCATCCACTTTTTGTACCTTATGCTATAATGTTACTTCCCTGTTCCAGCATTTTCTTATAATTGTGCCCACACATTACTGGAAAAACCATCAGAGAATTTGACTTTCAGCTGACATTCAACTGAGAACTGCTATGCTTATGTAAACAAGGATTGTTCAGAGGCTTACAACTGGAGTATATATTAATTACATTTACACTGGTGCAGATATCTCTGACATCCAGGCAAACACCTGTCAAAATGTCAAGTCCCATTTCCAAAGCAGGGGAGGTGTTAAGTATTCTCATTCAAAAGGTTGCCAGAAGGATTTTGTATTCCACATACTTTAAAAATTTGCAGGACCTTGCTGCACGTTTGGGGGTTGAAAAGCTGACAAATATTGCTCACAAAGTTGTAAGGATGACCTTGGTTCTATCTTTCATCTGTCCCATGTGCCATCATATAGGAGTGATAGGTGATTTCACACATCAACAATCTGTAACTTAAGGGAACAAGGCACTCTGTGGAGTAGCATCACAGTGAGAGTTGTGCTTTAGCAATTCTAGCAGTGGTGACATCAAGCAGTCTTCTAAGTAGAAATCTGCATTGACATAAATGGATGTTTCTGACAACTAATCAAGAAAAAAGTCTGACCTTCGGTCTTCTCTCTGCTTTCATAGTGTTTATTTTTTCTTCCTCCTGGCAGATACAGACTGGTTTTCTAAGTGGCCTCTGTTTTGAGCCCGCATCACCAGTTTCCCTCTATGTCTAATCTTCCCCTTCTTTTTTCTTTGTTTTTCATCCTAAATGGTTCCATTGCAAACTTATATTAGTTTTCCCAGAACTAATTAAAAATATTATTTAAATAGATTGCAATTAAACACAGCCAGTTTAACAAGTTAAACTCTCACACATTTCAGATGTTCCTTTTTCATTGTAAAATATTTATTTTGCAATATATATGCAATACTGGTTTTCCAACTTTATTGTTTCATTTATTAATATCAAATTTAAACATACACTGGACACTTGTGTTTTCTCAACAATACTTTAATGAAGGATTCTTTATCTTAGTACAAAAGTACTAATGAAAGGATCAAAGTAAAAAAAAAAATCAGTGATTGCCTGATACAGTTTCTTAATGGTGAACTAAAAAATAGACTTATTAGTGAATTCTCATCAGTCCTTTCATTAACGTGGTTTTCTTGAAAAGAGGATTCAACATCATGGATTTTACTCAGCTCCTGGTGCTCAAATCAGACCTGAAAATTGATTTTTTGTATTGGGCTCTAGCATGTCTGGAGTTTCCAGAGAACAAGTAGAGTCATTACATATGGCAGAGAATCAGGACACAACATTCTATTCTGTGCTTGGGCAATAACTGTCGAAGAACGGCAAGAAGCCTGACAAGCAATTCCCAAGTAAAAATGAGGCAGTGAAAAATATTTGCAACTGCTGCTTATTCAGGTCTTCTAGCATGGCTGAAATTTGAAAATTGATCCTGGGAGCATCAAAGAACTTCATTAGGCATCAAATTATCTTCTAAAATTTTGTTTCTTGACTAGTACGAAATAAGTAACACAGTCAGCACTTGGAGATGGGGAGTTCCCAGCATTAAAATCTGGTAAGCACTACTCACATTTCATACAGTTGAAGACAGCTTATCTTAAATGATGTTAATAGGTAACTCAGAATTAATATATATGTATATGTTTTTCTTACACTATTTAAAAGATGTCATACATTATTACACTAAATCTAGAATTTTAAAATTGTTGTCCAAAGTCTACAATTAAAGCTGGTGATAAATAAAAAAATATATACAAAGAGAAGATACTGGTTTAAATAGTCTTGTTTCTTTTAGTTATCAGGTAAGAGAAGACTACGTTTAGAGTGTGTTCAATTAGCCTATGTGGTACATTTAATAAAACAAAAAAACCTGAAACTCAATTGAAGTATTATTATTCCAAACAACGAATATAATTAATCTCACTTAACTTTAGCTGTCTAAAATGTATTTAATTCTTGTGACCTGCACAAGATATCTATTGTAGTGCCCATTTATCTATACTGACTGTAAACAAAGACTAGATTCACTTAAATGCTGAAATTTAGTATAGCAGTTTCCTTTTTTATAACAAATTGGTTTATTTCTCATCTTTCTTACTTATCATTTTGTTATTGCTTTATCCTTTTTATTAACATAAGCTCTTTAAGACCTCTTAGGAGACCGTGACATAAATGAAATAGTTCTAGAAACTCCAGTATGGATACCCTCATAAGTTGAATTAAAGCGGAGACGACCATTTCGATTTCTGTGTTGCTTATGATACTCTAGCAAATCTGCGCTCCAGATTGCACATCAGTTAGAAACTAAGGGTTATGAAGGTAATTTCTTCCTTCCTTTCTGTGCACATTATCTAGTCAACTTAAAAATAAAACAATTCTCCAACATGCATCCATCTTTTTGTTGATTTCTATTTTACAGAACTTCATAATATCCTTCAATTATCAGCAAAGAAGAATGCATGCCCTTATAAAACAACCATCAGAATATGAAAAAAATGTTTATTTTATCCTCTTTTTTAATTGTTTTTCATGTTTCTCCCTGTTTAAATACTTCTACTGGAGAAAAAACCAAACATATTTATAGAGCAGCAATGCAGACTGATTCTATTTGTATCTGTATAACTCTTGCAATGCATACCTCTCTTCATTTACAAATCCCTATCTCTGGTACTTCCAAATACCGATAA
>VZSC01016790.1:96356-113981 GCA_013398225.1 Steatornis caripensis | reverse complement strand
CTTTCTTTCTTTCTTTCTTTCTTTCTTTCTTTCTTTCTTTCTTTCTTTCTTTCTTTCTTTCTTTCTTTTTTCTTTTTCTTCCTTTCTTTTTTTGTAGACATTTTCAAAGCTGCCTTGAAATCTTTTTCTCTTCTTACTTTCTCCTAGCCACTTCAGTGCTGCTTTCTTTCTCTAGGGGACAATATATTCATGAAGGTAATACCAAATTACTGCAGCACTCACACTGATACCTCATTGAACTCCACGTAGGTGGAAATCTATTTCTGCCTAGAGCACCACTGACTTCATGGGACGACAAAACTCTAATAAGCTAAGCAAAACAGAAGCATTGCTGATGTGCAACATTTCCTTGGGCTTTCTGAAAAATGAGGACAAAACCTGGTGTCTGAGCTTCATTTTTAGCAAATGAGGCTCATAAGCTTTATTTTCTGGATCTGTGTTAATGCAGGATAAGATGCATACAGTCACCCCTGCATTTGTTTATTGCACGGCATTTCTAGCCCCAGGCTGCCATAATTTTAAACAAGGTTCTAAGAAATAGTTGTTTTCAGTGCTTTGAAGTTCTTAGAACCAAAAAAGGCAAAATGTACAATGGCTCAGAAACACTCAGATTCTTCAAAAAGTGTCATTTTGTGCCACAGAAGAACATATTTTTACTGTGCTAAATTTTTGTCAAATACAACAACATCTTTTACACTGTTTGAAAATCTTAAAGCAGACCCAGCCTCTTGGAAAAATGTACACTTGCAGTAACAGTAAATTATTTCAAAATCTATTTATGAAGCATCTGCTAGTAGATATATTTATGTTCTAGATGCTTTTACACTGCTGCAATTATCAGTTGTCTTTAAAGGGGTATATAACTTGACTTCTTCCCAGCATCTTTTTCTAGAACTGAATTTGATATTAAATCTAATCTAAAGAAACACTAGATCTTAAGACATCTTCTTAAAATCTGGAAAGGGGTATATGTAATTCTTTTAAAATGAATACACAGAAATCATAATAGGGCACATCAGCAAGAAAATTACTAGTTTTGCAAAACCAAAACCATTTGATAGAATCACATTTTAGACCACTTATTGTGTTCCTGTAGTGTAGCACAAATATTCTATACAAAGAAACATGTAATAAAGAGCTTTAAATACCAGGAAAGGAAAGCTCCAATTCAAGTAGAAAAATGACTTAATAGCTTTCCTAGTTATAATTATAAAGAGTTTTGTTCAACTTGCTGTCCACAGTCCACGCAATTATCACCTGAAATATCATTTCAATAGAGTTGAACTACATAATAAAGCTTCTTTACCATGATAATTAACAAGGTTAAATGTCATTTCTGTAGCACAGAAAAATTATTGTTTAAATACATCCCTAGCAAGATTGAATCAAACAAAGAGAAATAATCAACAGTAGAACTACTTACTTTATATGTTCTATTTCAGTGTAAAACAAAAAACTTCTACGTACTTCATAGGGATGTTCATAATCACATGTACTCAAAATAACAAAAATTAGTGTTAATGAAAGAAAATTTTTTTTTCTCAATAGTAATTTTTTGTCTGCGCTGTATTTAAGTCTATATACAAATTAATTTTACCTAAAAATGAAAAATGCTGATGCTATGTATGGCAGATAAGCTGTGTATAAATTGCTTTTCATCATAGAGTTTGAAGGTATAGTATTATAAAATGAATTTACATTATTCTTTTATTTCAGATTTTAATATTCTTTGATGACTCCTGTTACAAGGCCTTTTGGACATCCTCTGGTTGTATGAGTAACTTCCACTTTGAGGGGAAACTATTTTCCCCAAAATTAAAATTCTGTCCCAGTACCACTGCTGCTTCCTCATTCCCTCATCCATTTGTTAACAGTTCATCTTTTTTAGAATCTGGGTCAAAGATACAATCCTGATCCACTGTGGTATTTCATGAATGCTATCTTTAATTATTTTATATGGCAATTCTTTTTACATCATGTAATATTTTGTCAAATAAAAATAAGATTTTATTTTACTAGGATACTATGGCTTAGTATGTAGTCTTCAAAATACAGGCAAATGAATAGTCCTAAAAGTTTGACTGGCATCGTTTGTACATGGGTAAATATATCCGTAGGATCTTCTCTGGATCAAGATCAGTCCCTCTGTACTCTCTATTAGTGCATCAGGCAGCAAAACATGTGAACAAAAGATCATTTAGAAACTTTCACTAGATACACAAGCGTAATGTAGTCATCTGCCAGATATATTCTAAAATTAATCAAGTCTATTCTGCCATAATGCAAGAAGATGGACAAGGTGCCTGTCTCAAGCTTTGTTCTCTTATTTTCAATGTGAAACCTGACCTAACTTTTGTCTATGTGTAATTATAAAAAAAAAGATTAAAAGTTCTCTCACTTTGTAAACTTTGAAATAGTGCAGGTATTACAAAAAGATGCACACTACAAAATAGATATAGATAGAAGATATTGCGCGAGAAAGGAATCACCATGCATCTGCTATTCCAGGCTCTCTTACTCTCTTTGTCTCACAAATCCGAACTTCCTGTGCTCTGCTGGCTAGATCTTTGCAGCACAGATGTTCCTGGTGGTTTGGGGAAGTGTTACAGAAGGAGACCATGAAACAACTCAAGAGTAGTATATAGTAGTGCATTTCTGAGAAGAAACCAAAGACTTTTCCAAAGCCTGGGTTGGAAAACAAAGTTCTGAGTGAGGAACTCTAAGAAGAAACTAATAAGCCAACTTGAATGAGTAAGCTAACCTAAGTTATTGTGTAATTGAAGTTTGAGAAGGGACTATTTCGCTAAGCCAAATTCCTGGAAAACATCCAATCTACATACCCAGTTATTGAAGTAAGTGGTAATAAAAAACCCTTTTTAGATTTGAAAAATGGTATACTGCATTTCTGATCTTCCCCAAACTGAAAAAGTTTTCCAGCTTCAAACTGATACAAAGGCCAGTCTTTCCCTTGTCCTGAAAGAGCAGCAGCTCTAACCTTGACTTGCAGATATCTGTGAAATTCTGAGTTTGTTCAAGCCACAGCACATTAAAAACATAAAACTGGTGCCAGTGTCATCGAGCAGGTGTAAAGCCTGATCAAAACGTGATGTCGTGTAAAGTCTGTTACCTCCACAGTGCTATTGCTCATGGCCAGAGGATCACTGACCTGGAGAAACGAGTGGTGTACACTTATAAAGCAGTCCTGGAAACAGCTAGCAGCCCATCCAGACACTCTGTGGTACTTCAGCCATGAAACTAATGAAATGTTCATCATCAATCACAGCGTACACCCATCTCCCTATCAGTAACACAAGAAACCTGGTGACTGCTAAATATATGGAAGAAATCCACGTCTTTACTGGAAGTTTTATGTCAAAATGGCAGTTTAGTATTTGTGGAGAGAGGTGCTTCCTGAAAAGCCGCAGGTATGTTTTAGCAATTTGCATTGTGTGATAGGTGATAATATACAGATATTTTCAGTCTTCTTAATAATCTATCTATACTAAAGGTCCAAAGGAGAATAAAAAATATGCATATTCTCGAACCCTCGGAGTTCGGTGCCTTTTGTAAAAAGGGTGTCTTCTAAACAACAACAAAACAGTTATTAGCAAAAATTAAAGCATTTTCCAATGACACACAAAATAGGAAACTTAATGACAGGATAATTTCTTCAAATCAGCCAAAAAAGACTGTTATCCTCCTTTTAACTATGGAATTACCTGCCATTCTAGGGACTAAGCCTGCAGGGTGCTGCGTACCATGAGTTTGGTCATAGGTCTGTTCAATACAGCAGCAGAGGCAGGGAAGGAGTCGTGTACTGAGAGTCTTTACTACCGTGGGTTTGTCAGATTTAATGAAAACAAATAGAAGTATAGGAATGAGTTGAAAAGTCAGAGCTTCTGCCTTCTGATAATTACAGCAAGACTCTAACAAAAGCGTTTGTGTGTTCAAACCACATTCTTACAATCCTTCTAAATTTAGTTTGCAGTACTAGACAGATAGCTCTTCATGTAAATGTTATGTGTAATTGAAATGAATATGGTAAATAATTAAAAAGTAAATTTGGGGAAAAGTCTATTTACTTCAGACTGCAATCACAGATGTGATGTATTGTTTTATCAACATTCTTACAAAAATGAAAAAATATGCCTTTGGCATATGTACTTTCAGCAAGGATGGTGGTAGCTGGGAATTAATTAGCCTACACTACCATGTTTAAAAAAAAAATTAATTTAGCTGTATTTTCTACCAGATGTGTCCTGTACTAGAAAGTGTTGCCTATTAGATCATTTATTATTGGGTCAGTTATTTAAGGGTTTTAATTTTGACATATTACTTAGTGAGCTGATGCAGCACTGAACACTTAATTAAAATTTACACAGCGTCTCTGTCACACAGTGACCCAGACATCTGTGATGTCACGAAGTGTTCTGAAGAATTAGATAACAATGCTAGCAATATGAATGGAAAACTACTGTAAAAATTGGCTAATCTTTAACAAAGTCACTCTTTACACTGTGTACTTCTCAAAATAGACAGTTTGCCTGAGGAAATCTGTGTCCTTTTTCATTCTCCAGGGATATCTGTTGTATTTTTTTCTACCCTTCTTGCTAGATTTTTTATGAGAACAGACTCAAAACTAAAATGTCTCATCTGTTTGGTTTTTGGTGGTTTTTTTCAACACTGCCAGACAGAGCTGATCTAGCTCTGACTAGAAACAAGAGTTTAAGCTATTTGTTGTTTATCACACACATTATTTATAAGGCAGTCATCTATAGCTCCGATACAGAAGGTAGGCATGTCTTGCATCTTGTCAAAATGCCACACACTCTGTCAATTGCATAAGCTCTCATATCTTTTGTGAAGGAACGGATCACATATTTGAAACTGGGACATCCTGATCTTGACAGTTCAGCTGGGGAACATTTATATTCACTGATTGCTGCTATCACAGTATCTGCTTTGAAGACATGCAAACACACACACAGGAAAAGCTGTAAGATGTTAACCTACAGATGTGACTCGAGCCATGTGATGACTTATGCCTGCTTCTCCAGCTAATGGCCTGAACTGAAATACCAATTAAATAATATTTGTCCCAGGGATTAACAGCTTGTAAAATGTTATATATTTTCAGCCCGTACCATTGATCAGATGTTGAGAGTATTGGCAACGCTGAGCATTTGACAAACAGGAGCCATTCCTTGAAATATCAGATGTTAATCTCATTTAAAAGAAAATGTTCCTTTTTGTCATATGACACTTCAGGATATCTTAAGCTCTTCAAGATTCCTCGTGCAGCCACAAGGAAATGGCAAATCTGCTGTATATTACTCTTTTTAAGAGACAGCTGAGATTATGACATCATTATATGATTCCAGGAGTGAGGTATTGAAATGAGATTCCTAATACTGTAACAAAATAAAAATGTACAGTTATCAAAACAGCAAAAAAGTAGAATGAAGACAATGACATTTCTTTTTGTTATTAGCAGAGTCAGTTGAGGAAATTCAAAAGAGGATGAATCTTTCTACTCTCTCATCAGAGGAGGAAGCAGAAGGTGTGAATTCAAGATAAGGAGGCAGTGCCAAGAAAAAGCTGCCCAAAATACAGTTACAAAAGATAAATCAAGTTGTCATCCCCATCATGTAGGCACTGCAAAATCCTGCTGAAGAGTCCTAATATGTAGTGCTCAGTGGCACATTTATGAGGAGGAAGAAGGTAGCAGTAATCTCTTTCCCTGCAGAAATGTCGTGGTGCTGAGCTACCCTGTATGTCAGTGGATGGCAAAGGTTCTGCAGCACAGCCCTGGCCTTCAAGACTTACACTGCTGCCATCACACCAACATCTCAGATACCCAAAGTCATGTGCACTAGGGAAGGAAGGTCATTCTATCCCCAGCTAGTCACGGTCTCTTGGGAGATCTCACGGACACTTTCAAATAACTCTCCCCTCAACGATAACTAATCTTTTGTGAACCTCTGTGTTCATCAGAGGGTGGCAAGTGGAGACAGAGGCCAAAGAGTGCTCTCCATGAGCTGTACAGGTACTCACCTGAGTGCGCAAAGTTACCAGCCTTTGAAATGCGTTCAAGAAATGAATGAAGGGCATTTATAATTTGTTAGACATGTAGCCATAAGTAAAAGGTTCCCATTAGCTAAATGGTCAGTCAGATAACCTAGTAGGAAATAGAGGACATCTGTAATTCTGTAAACATGTCCCCACTTTAAGACCTTAGATGTACTCTAAAATCACACGTGGCAATAACTTTCAGGGCAGCTGCAGGGAAAGGATGCATTTGGAAGTGGCTGGGGAGGTGCCATGGCAGTTGACCTAGGACTGGAACATGTTGCACTTTATTTCTCTCCAATGGCTCCTCCATAACTAAGCTGTTAATGGCAGCGCAGTGGTCACGGAGCAGAGAACCTTCCGGAAAGGCAGGCTGGGAGTACCCCCGTGGCCATGAGAATTTCAACCAATCAGAACCAGTGTTGTCTGCCCAGTCCCATGTGACAGAATCTGGGGTTGCTGGGGAGAGNCTAAGCTGTTAATGGCAGCGCAGTGGTCACGGAGCAGAGAACCTTCCGGAAAGGCAGGCTGGGAGTACCCCCGTGGCCATGAGAATTTCAACCAATCAGAACCAGTATTGTCTGCCCAGTCCCATGTGACAGGATCTGGGGTTGCTGGGGAGATCCAGCAGAGAACTCATGGGAAGGGATCTCAGTACCCACGGGCTCATGGTGGGGGACCAGGAGGCCACAGCCCTGCCTGTGGGACATTACCCCTGTGCCAACTCTACCAGCACCCTCCTAGGCTGCCCCATCCCCCTGCCACATGGCAGGGAGATTGCATGGGAACCCCTGTTCTGGCTTCTCTCCTGGAGTGGGCATCTGCCCCACTGCAGGATCTGGATGTTGAGTCACTCATCAATATCAAACATGGTCATGACTAAACATGCCTTGGGTACCTGAACCCATCTAGTCCCTACACTCTCAGTTCAGTCTCAAACCATGACAGATGCCAACATCACAAGGCTTGGAACATGTACTGCCATAGTGATATGACAGTTCTTGCNACCAGCACCCTCCTAGGCTGCCCCATCCCCCTGCCACATGGCAGGGAGATTGCATGGGAACCCCTGTTCTGGCTTCTCTCCTGGAGTGGGCATCTGCCCCACTGCAGGATCTGGATGTTGAGTCACTCATCAATATCAAACATGGTCATGACTAAACATGCCTTGGGTACCTGAACCCATCTAGTCCCTACACTCTCAGTTCAGTCTCAAACCATGACAGATGCCAACATCACAAGGCTTGGAACATGTACTGCCATAGTGATATGACGGTTCTTGCTGTGCTAGCAGTTCCCTTGCTGGGCAGGGAATCATCCTATCCCATCATGTTATCTTAACACTTCTCATTTCTTCATCCTCCTTTCCCGCACACTTGTACCTCCCTTTCCTCATACCAGGTCCCCCCCTAATATACAATCTGCTCTCTAAGTACATTTTCTCTGTTGGTCACATTTTTGCTACATCTGTACCAAGATTTGGTTTTTTTATATATAATCACACAAATAATCCTGGTTTTATATATACATAAAGTACTACTGTTATGGTTATCTAAGTAGTGTTAGCTTCATAAGTGTTTCCCTACTTGGGAAGTACAACCACTTCTTACATAACTTCCTTGTGACTACCTTTGAAATCCCTCGCAGCACTGTCTGTGACTTTTGTCAGTTTCTTGCATGGTTATCTGTCATGTCTGGCAATTTCTTACATCATTCCTCATTGTAGCTTACGTCCTGTTCAGTTAAATTAACCTTAGACCAGAGACTAGTCAGTGGCTTAGTCACCTCCCTGTAGCCCTAACAGTACACAACTCATAGTTTCTGCATCAGAAAAATAACTGGGAGATTGAATTAGACTGGAGGTTCAGGAAGACTCTCATCAGAAAAAGGTATTGGAATAATATGCTGGTGGAGTCTTTATATTATAATATATATGGAGTCTTTATAATATATACAATTTTTAATATTCTGGTGGAATAATTGCTGGTGGACAACAGGCTCACCATGAGCCAGCAGTGTGCCCTTGCGGCCAGGAAGGCCAATGGCATCCTGGGGTGCATTAAGAAGAGTGTGGCCAGCAGGTCGAGGGAGGTGATCCTCCCCNAACCCGCCTGGATGCATTCCTGTGCAACCTACTCTAGGCTAACCTGCTTTAGCAGGGGGGTTGGACTAGATGATCTCTAGAGGTCCCTTCCAACCCCTACCATTCTATGATTCTATGATTCTATAATTTCTATCAAGAAATTATGTCTATCAAGGTATGGAATTATTTATATTTGAGTCACTAATCATAGAATCATAGAATGGGTTGCATTGGAAGGGAACTTTAAGATCACCTAGTCCTAACCATACCACCGTGGGCAGGGGCACCCTCCAACAGACCAGGTTTCTCAAAGCCCCATGCAACCTGATCTTGAAAAGTAAAAACAAACAAATAAATATTTTATCCAGTGCACATGAGTAAGTGTATGAAGCTGACATTTAAATGACAAATAGATACCTGAGTGAAGTTCTGGAAATTCATATTTTTAGTTAAGATGAATTCTCTTATAGATACTGAATCTTACACTATAGGCAGAACTTCTTCCATCTCTACCATAAAACTGCCCTTCTTTAATATTTTAAAGCCATTTTTAAATATTCGCTTTAATAATCAAACATAATTTTTGGCCTGCTAGCTTTTATCAAAGAATCTACCATGTATTGCACCTTCATTTTTATGTTTTCAGCGTGGGCAGACTGACAGAGGTGAGCTGTTCTCTAACAAAGGTTTTATACTGATGCCAAATAGTCTTTCATTTTGATGTTATATTTCCTATATTTTTCTGTTATCAACAGCTTTTTTTTTCAGTTTGCCTGCCCTTTATTACTCTAACTCTTGATCACTTGTCTCTTTCACTATATGTTATTCTGTTTTACCTATGGTTGTATATATTTATTTAAATGGATAAAATAATTATGTTTTTGAAAGATGCTTGTTGCTTTTTTTCAAGGTGCTGAGTTAAAGTTCTTCATAATCATTCTAAAAACCTTGTTTCTCTACTAAAAAAAAAGAGAATAAATGGAATTTGTGCCGTGTTTTTTAAAACACTTCAATTCATTAAACTGAGTGGGAAGGGATTTACTGACATAGATAGAAACTTGTAATTAGAGTAGAAGCATGTTCTGACAAAAAAGTGCCCAGCTTTGCCAGAGGAATATGAGATTTCTTTTAAATGTACTGTGAAGTTGAAATTACCCCACAGGTAGAGGTCTATTTAACCATTAACACAGACAAATCATTGAGTTGTAGGACCTTGGCAAGTTACCACACTTATGAAATGAGTTACAGTGACTCTAAAGTCCTCTGACAGCCAATAATTGTGCACAAATTTTTATCCTGTCCAAAATATATTATTACGTTGCACCACAAAACTTGAGTAGCAGACACATAAAGTTGATGACAATAGTACTTTCTTGCAGCTCTTATTTTTCATAATTAAGGTTCTAGTAGAACTAGTATGTTTTTAATGTAAAATGCATTTTTAGATTTCTTTAAGGCTTTTTGGGTTTTTTTTGCTTTACTTCCACATATGTTGCTGCTAACTAGTAAGCAGAACTAGATAGCAATGGAGAAAGCAGAACGACGTTTCTCAGCTAGTTTTACAAAGTCCTGAAGGGACTGGTTTGGTCTTGAATGATCTTAAGACACTTCATCTTCAGTCTTTTTCACTTTTATAAAAGTAAAATACAAAATTTCTTGTTTGTCTTAGAGTAGCACATGGGTCATACTCTACCCAGAAGTGGGTAACAACTGGAATTCCTCAGGGATCCATCCTGGGACTTGTCCTATTTAATGTCATCGGCTACCTAGCAATGGGCACTGGAGCACGCTCTGATCAGACTGACAGAGGACAAGAGTCTGGGGCACGCAGGTGATACTCTCAAGGACCATTTGCCACCCAGAAAGCCTTGAGAGGCTGGAGGAATGGGGCAATGGGAACTACACGAAATTCAGAAATGACAAATGCAGAGTCATGCACCTGGGAAGGAAGAGCTGCTGACAGTGATACCGACTGGGGCCTGCCCAGGGAGCAGGCATGCTGAAGAGGTCCTTGGGGTCCTGCTGGACAGAGAGCTGAGCAGGAGCCAGCAGTCAGCCCTGGCAGCAGGGAAGGTCAATAGCATCTGGGCTGTGCTAGCAGAAGCATGGCCAGTAGTTTGAGACCATGTCTATAATACTACATCCAGTTTGGGACCCATAGTACAAGAAAAACATTGATAAACAGAAGAGAGTTCAGTACAGGGCCACCAGGACAGTCAGAACCTGCAGTACTTGCCCTGTGAGAAGAGGGTGAGGGACTTGGGTGTGTCCAGCCTGGAGAAGAGAGAGCTCTGGGAGCAAACAGCCACCCTCCAGTATCTACAAGGAGGTTATCAGGAAGGTAGAGCTTGACCCTTCACAGTGGTGCATGGCAGCAAGCATAAATTGTCATAGGAGAACTTCTGAGGACATAAGGAGAAATGTTTTCTCCATGATGACAGTCCAGCAGTGGAGCAGGTTGCTCAGAGTGGGTGTGCAGTCTCTGTTCTTGCAGACTAGATAGAGCCCTGAGCAACCTGGTCTGATCTCATAGCTAACCCTGCTTTCAGCAGGAAGCTGGACTAGAGAACTCCTGAGGTTGGTTTCACCCTGAATTATCCTTTGATTCTGTGATATTCTTGTGAATAAAACAAAATCCCTTAAAATTGCCAAAAGCAAAAATGAAAATGGTACAGGAGTAGTCAAAGTGCAGACCTATGTTAATCATATGCATCCCTTGGGGGATATTTTGTTTTACTTATTCAAGTAGTATTCTTGGCTATCATCCTTTGCGACTACATTAGAAATATCCTAAAATCACTTTACCATTTAATTTACCATTTACCATGTAATGATACCCTCACTCTTTCACTATTGCCAGAGCCCAGCTCCAAAATTTACCATTGGGTCAATTTACCACTTAAGTGTGGGATGCAACATATGTAACCATCTTGGTACTGGAGTGTTCCCCAGCTGCCTTCTGGTGCTGAGTTCAGCACTTACCACAATTTTGGCTCTGCGCACCTCAGAAACCATCCGCATAACCAGAGAGTGCTGTGAGCCTCATTGTGCCAATCTTGATGGTGAAATAGTCATGACAGACATCAGCCTGAACTTCTAAAACAAGAAATACCAAGCTGAGTGAGAACAATTTATCCTTCTGGTTACTTTGCTCATTTCAACGAGCTGAATATGGCTTTAATAGTCTCAGCATTAGACAAAAAAGATTTGTAAGTGGAAGTTACATCTACTTACAGAGGTAGCCAAACTACCTCTTACAATACAGAAAAAAAATAAAAGCTTTTGAGCATACATACTTTTAATACAAAAATATTCTCATCTTTCCCTGCAAACTGTGTTTTGCTATATCCAGAGCCCATTGTACTCACAAAAATGTATTACTGCTTAAATATTATTCCATTTGGAAATTTAGAAAAATAAAAAAATCTAATTATCTGAAACACAGTATTTTGGAATAACTTGCCATTTCTCTAAAATATGGGAATAAATCCCAAAAGGATTTATTCCACATACAAATTATTATGAAGAGCACATCTTTTGTTCCCTGAATTTTCTCAGGGAGTTGCAAACTCAGCACTGAGACATTAAGACAGCACTGAATTTTTAAGAGAAGTTTTAAATAAATTCTCCATAAATTCAGTGTGAAGCTCCACACAGGCACAGTGTTCATGGAACTGAGACCTAAAGACACAGCAACTGCCCCAAACTACAGGCTGAAGAACTCAAGGGCTGGGTAGGAAGAGAGGGTGAGTATTTGTGGTTTGCCAATGTACACCAATCAGACAGCGCTGGTTTGTGTTTTACCTAGGAATGGAACAACTATACTACGTCGTTGTTCAAAAACAGCATTCTTCCCTGGGAAACAACTGAAAAATGCTCTGTGCCACAAAACCACTTCTATTATAGTCTGAAGTGTAAGACATATATGGCAAAACACAGGTATTGGTGCACTTTATAGTATGTAGATAAAGAGACAGGTTAACACCTATGTTTTTCAATTCTTGCCTGAAATTTTGATAGCACTAATCTCCATAGGTTTGCAAGCAATGAGATCTTGAATGCTGCCTGTTTCATTTTCAGTATCGGTAAAATCCAATTTATATATTAAAAAAAATTAAAACAGATAATCTATTCCTTTGCAGTTAGGCCTTTTGTCTATGAACACAGTAAAAACATGTCAAGAAAATTAAAGATGTAATTTTGCCTAGTGTTATGGCTAATGTCAAAGGGAGAGAGTTTAAGCAATAGAAAATTAATAGTATGTCTTTTCAAGCAAAACAAACATGACTTCATAGAATCATGGAATTATAGAATGGTTTGGGTTAGAATGGAACATAAAGATCACCTAGTTCCAACCCCTCTGTTATTAATAGGGACACCTCTCACTAGACCAGGTTGCTCAAAGTCCCATCCAACCTGGTCTTGAACACTTCTAGGGAGACGGCATGCACAACTTCTCTGGGCAACCTGTTCCGGTGTCTCACCACTCTCATTGTGAAGAATTTCTTCCTAATATCTAATCTAAATCTGCCCTCTGTCAGTTTAAAACCATTGGCTCTCATCCTATCACTACATGCCCTTGCAAAAAGTCCCTCTCCAGCTCTCTTGTAGGCTCCCTTCAGGTACTGGAAGGCTGCTCTACGGTTTCCCTGAAGCCTTCTCTTTTCCAGACAACAATCCAAACACTCTCATCCTGTCTTCATAGGAGAGGTGTTCCGGCCCCTTGATCATCTTTGTGGCCCTCCTCTGGAGTTCCTCCGACAGGTCCATGTCCTTCTTATGTTGGGGACCCCAGAGCTAGATGTAGTATTGCACGTGGGGTCTCAGGAGAGTGGAGTAGAGGGGGAGAATCGCCTCCCTCAACCTGCTGGTCACTCTTCTTTTGATGCAGCCCAGGATACATTTGGCCTTCTGGGCTGTGAGTGAGTGTTGCTGGCTCATGTTGAGCTTCTCATCAACTAAAACCCCCAAGTCCTTCTCCTCAGGGCTGCTTTCAATCCATTCTCCACCCAGCACATATATGTGCTTGGGATTGTCGCAACCCATGTGCAGTGCCTTGCGCTTGGACTTGTGGAACCACATGCAGTTTGCATGGGCCCACTTCTCAAGCCTGTCAAGGTCCCCCTAAATGGCTTCCCTTTCCTCCAGCATGTTGACTGCACCACACAGCTTGCTGTTGTTGGCAAATTTGCTGAGGGTGCACTCAATCCCACTGGCCAACACACATATTAAATATCATCAGTTCCAATACCAGCCCCTGAGAAATGCCACTCATTACTGATCCCCACTTGGGCATTGAGCCATTGATTGCAACTCTTTGAGTGCAACCATCCAGCCAATTCCTTATCCAGCAAGTGGTCCATCCATCAAGTCCGTGTCTTTCCAATTTATAGACGAGGATGTCATGTGGGACAGCATCAGATTCTTTGTACAGGTCCAGGAACATGAAGTCAGTTGCTTTTCCCTTGTCCACCAATGCTGTAACCTCATCATAGAAGGTCACCAAATTTTTCAGGCATGATTTGCCCTTAGTGAAGCCATGCCTGTAGGTCACTGGGTCTTCCTTTTTTCCCTTTTTAAGAATGGAGGTTATATTTCCAATTTTCCAGTCAGTAAGAGCTTCGCCAGACTGCCACAAGTTCTGAGAAGTGATGGACAGTGGCTCAGCAACTTCCGCCAGTTGCCTCAGGGCCCGTGAATGCATCTAATCAGGTCCCATGGACTTGTGCTTTTCTGGGTTCCTTAGCTGGTCTTGAAACTGATCTTCTACTACAGTGGGTTGTTCTTTGTTCTCCCAGATTTAATTCTATCAGTGCTTTAGCTTCTTTCTCCCCTTCCCCCTCAGCTAAATATTGGTATATACACATGTCTAAAACATGCCCATTTTTAATAGAATAAATATACAGTCACATAGCAGCATATTTTACTACTTTATTTCCATTCTCACTTTTTTTTAGTACCTAGAATATAACGTAACTTTCTCAAAGAATTAATTGCAGAAACTTTTTGTGAACAACAAGCTCTACATATTTTACCAGGAAAAAAGACAAGATTTTTTTCAAGGCTGTTAGGAAGGCAAAACCAATTTTGAAATATTGAATCTTAGAGGTACACAAGAGTAAAAATCTGTAGATAGAAAATGCGGTGGTTATGCAGCTAGAGGCCAGCCAAGCAGTGAAGATTCCCTGAGGAAATATAAACAGGCTTTTAAAATTTCTGTATGTAAATGGGTTTCCTGTCACATTTTTCAACATTAAAAAAACCCAGTGTTATTTAGCACAAATTAAGTATACCTATACAGAAAAGCAAATTCCTGTCCACAGAGGAGTACAGTAAGAAAAAATTCTGTCATAACCTGCTCTAAGTTTAATTTCAAAAGGCCATCTGCAGGAGTGAGAAAAATCAGACTTTTCCAGCGCCAGTTGAATCATTTTTCTGAGAATGAAAATCTGTCTCATAATGTAAATGACAGCAAGTAACCCTTTTCAAGAAAAATTTATCTTGGTCAGTCAGAAATGGAATAATATTACAAATTAGATTGTATATAAATCACACTAATATCATCAGAGAGTAACAGCTGTTAATGTATACTGACCAGAAGGGTTTTTGACCTCTTGCACTAAGGCTGAAATGTTCTGTAAATCATTGCCCTTCCCCAGACTCTCTTTATTCCTTTTCAATTTTCCAATGACACTGTAAAAATTAAAACCAGCATATTAATAACATTCATCTTTTTCTTTCTCTGTACACTTGTGTAAATATATGTATTTTTCAGCTCAGTGGTAAAGTCGAGGTGGAAAAATGTGTGTTCATATTTTGAGGCATCTTAATTTAAATGTTCATCTAATGCAAGAAGTATTTGGAAACAAAATTAGGTTTGGTTTGTAAACTCTTCCTGTTCCAGATTTTTTCCAGACAACTGTGTCTGAGACATGTTTCTAGCTGAAACCACAGAAATAAGATAAAGTCACTAGTAGCAGTTATTTCAAAGCTCATATAAGCCAGCAAAGGAAGGAAAGGTCAAGAAAGTAAATTTTGGAGACAAAATGTTTACTTGACACTACCTCTTTCACTTAGAAATTTCTCACCTTAGTTACATGTTGGCATGTTAACACTCTTTTGCTTTACTAAGCCATTTAGGTTTTCATCTGTCTTCATTGACCACTAGTACAATTATAAGCAGGAAAACTCATCTGTTTCTCATCAAAGAATCTATGCTCATAAATTGTAGAGCATAAGACTTAAGATGTGCCCTATTGAGTTCTTGGGTCCTGGTCTATTGTGTCCAAATGACCTCTGGAAATACTGCATATCCTAAACTTCCATATTAATAGCCAAATTTGTGGCATATTGCAGGCAGCACGTTTCAGATCAAATTTTTACAACAAAATACAACCTACAGAGTTAACAGATGCTAAAGAGAAGGTTCATAGGTGAGATGGAAGGAAGCATTTTTTATCTTGAGAAGAAAAATGTGCAATTTTGCAGCCTTTTAACACTGATACCCAGAGATAAATTTCCTTTGATGTGATGGTTCTTCTGAATTCTCTCCTGAATTTTGACTAGTTCTCTAAAGCTGCAGAGAACACACTAAGCTACATGTGGGAATGCATGGCAGAACACACATTATCTTCCACAGATCCTAACAGTCATATTCTTACTCATTTACATGGCATGGTCATTAGTTCTCCCACTGATCTTACTGGAGTTTGATTTTGGCCCTTGAACTTTAAACTGTATTAGGATGTGCATGACAAACATTTAATTTATTTCCAGTGAACTAAGAAATAAGAAAAAAACAATAACTTTGGTCTAGCATTTTTAATTGCACTGCAGAAAAACTAGAGCTCGGTGTCCTTGGTAGCATTCCTCAGGAAATGTTGTAGCACTATGTCAAAAGTATGTTGGGCTTTGTCCACCAAGTGAAAAAGATTCATCAAGGATGTGGTCTCCCTAGGAATCCTACCTGTCTTTTCTACAGTCATCTTTGCCAAGATAAATTCCACCACACAGTTGGCAGAGCAATACGAGGACATTCTGAGCAAAAGGCAGAACACCCGAAAGCAAGAGTATGTGAGATGAGCAAGGATTATTTGGCCTCAGAGGCAATCACATTAGCAACTGCCAAGATAGATATACTATTCTGAGTTAAACAAGCTGAGCTACTGGATTGCTGTGCTTTAATTTGAGAAACGCACAAAACAGCCACCAGCCAGATCTTGTCCACTGTCACATCTGTCTCCTCTCACTTCATTCAGTTGTGACAAATTAGAGAAAAACATTGGCAGGGACACCTACAGTCATCCAGCTTTTTAATATGAGTCTGACTTCAGCTGGGTTCAAGCGGTTTAACCTTAAATCATTTTTGGACTAAACAGGTATAAAACATACATTTAGACACTCTCATTCCATATCAAGAGTAATGTATTCGGATTAATTTAAAAAATTTCATAAATGTTCTAAGATAAATAGAACAAGCTTTTTAAAAAAAAAGAAGTGAAAATATCTACTTGTTCCGGGCACAGACTTACTGCAGGACTGGAAGATTACGAGGAGCATGTATTAGGGTGACTTAGTCCCTATTTTAGTATTGCTGGTTACTGACAGTCACACAACGAGACTGCTCATGATACTGCGCAGTTTGGGCATTAACACCAAGGCTACATTAAGTTTAGCACACAAGGATTTCTGTTACGTGTGTTTGCAGCCTGTGTTCCTAATGGAGAGATGTGAGAAGACATGGCATTCTTGCCCCTCCACTCTCTATGCCTCCCACACTTTTAAAAGATGAGCATTCACCCCTTAACTTTTTCAGAAGTGAATGCTCTACTCGGAATCCCTCCCTGCAGGAAGATGGCAGGTTCAGTCTCTTTCCTCTGTAAAGCAAATGGCTCCCATGCTGCAATTCCTAGTCCATTCTGAATTCAGCAGGAGCTGTAAGAGCTCAGGGAGGCAGTAATACAGTTCAAAACTCAGCAGGAGTCTTGGACTCTCAGAGAGTCAAATAGACTCTTCAAAATGCAGCCCTTCCAGGTTTCCAGCTCCTGCTGAGTGCTGTGAAAGCCCACCTCTTGCTAAGCTGAAAGCTATTACCCCATCTTTTTGTTATCTCAAGCTTGGCTCAGAAGTATTTCAATACTTACCTTCGCATCAGCCACAGCACATTTCTTGCGGATAGATTTCTGCAGATAAGTATAGGAACAAGTCTTGCAAAATATTGCATATGTTGGTCTTTACACTCATATTTAACAACAACTTTCTAAATTATACAGCTCTAAAGCCAATAACAGATCCCAAAGTACAAAGCATAGTATAATTACATATAAAACTGAGAAGAAAAAAAAACCCAAAATACATATTTTTTTAAAAGTACAGTTTTCCTTAATGTGCATTTCTTGTTCTCCAATTCACAGCAGAATTTATCTTTTTTGTTTATACATTTCAATTATAGTTTGAAAGAAATCGTGCTATGT
>VZSC01016790.1:84904-95093 GCA_013398225.1 Steatornis caripensis | reverse complement strand
CAGAGCCCTGGCACAGGCTGCACAGAGAGGCTGTGGAGTCTCCTTCTCTGGAGATATTCAAAACCCACCTGGACGCATTCCTGTGCAACCTGCTTTAGCAGGGCAGGTGGACTAGAAGATCTCCAGAGATCTCTTCCAACCCCTATCATTCTGTGATACTGTGATTCTGTGAATTCCACTTCATCAGGCGGTTTATGGTGAAACACTAGAAAAGATTGTCTATCCCATTCTTAAAGACCTCTAGAATCTCCAGAAATAGGTCTGTCAGAAATACGTCATTGATACTGTGATGAAATAGAATTAGGCTCCAGATCGAGCATTAGGTAACCTTCTGAGAGCACTTCATCTCTCCAATTCTCTTCTTATATCTAAGCTGACTTCTTGTACTTACAGAGATTGATACAACAGTTAGGATCCCTATATGTGATTTATAACAGCTGTGCAAAATATTTTCTGCTAAGTAAAAGCAAGTCTTATTTATTTTGTGTTTGAGACAGGAACATACAATCATGCTTTATAGTGACAGATCTTTAATAAGCAGAAATTAATTATTGGCTTCTTTTTTCTACCCCTTCAAAACCTCTTTACCAAGATTTTCCCCCTTCCTCTACTTTCCTTTCTTCATTCAACATAATCTTATGTTTTCTAAGAACCGTTTCCAGTGCCTGTAAGTTAGAAAACCCATTACTTCTATTGGTCAGAAGTTGTTTCCTTGCAAGTCCTTCAGCTTCAATGCACAATCCATCCAAGTACTTGCTCAGTGGGATTCTTGAGTACATAACGAATTCTATGTTAGGAAGTTGTAAACTGGGACATTATCCTAGCAAGATCATACTGGCATGAGAAAAATGGAAAACTTGTTTCTCAGTAACTATCTAAAAAAGGCTTCTGGATCATATCAGTATGAATATCCCCTTCCAGGAACAGAAGATATTTTTGGTTTATGCCTTTATTACATGTCTTCTGCAATGAACATCTAGGAAGACATTAAAAATTTCCACACAAAGTCTTACTCAAACAAGAACATAATAGACCTATCTGAAAAGTAACACTAAAGAACATAATACATTTAACAATTCTGGCAAATTCAAATCATATTGTCAATAAGACACAATTGTTTTGTTATAAGCTCCTTTTTATCATGAGATATTAAGGAGAACAGCTATTGTTATGTGATACAATGTCTCTTCTTTCATTAATGCATGGAGGATTAACATATACCATTCAAGTGAAAGAGATTTGGATAGATCCCTGTGCATCTATTAGAAATCATTTCTTATAGCCTTGATCTTGCAACTAGCTCAGAATAATTTTATTTCAGGTATGTGAAAAGTTTCACAGACCATGGTGCAAGATCAAGAACTAAATGTCTAATAGGCAAAGAAACTCATGTTTGATTGTGAAGGGTAGTATAAATTATTAAAATATTTTTAATTAAAATAATTTTTGTCAAGTACAATGAGGACAAAGACCTAAATTTATCTTATTTTGATTTATTTAATATGAAATACAAATCATCAAAGTTCAGGATTAAAATACACATAGAAATATTTTCAGCTTATAAAGTATTTATAAAATAGTACACTAGCAATTAGATTACTTCATAATGAAATATTTTAAGAAACTATTTTAATGAAAGATCATTCTCACCCCCAAGCTGTATTCTTGTGGTAGAGTAATCCCCAATTTCATACACTAAACAGCTAGTGAGAAAGGTGTATTTTTAAAATGTTGGTTTACAATAATATTTACGGTGTGACTTTAATTAAATACATTAATGTTATTTTAAATTTTGTATTACTATCTGGCCATGTTTCTGAAGAACAGATAAAAGTATCACCACATAAAAAAGAAAATCAATTTGTATCTCACTATGACTGTAGCTTCACTACTGCCTGAAAAGCAATAATTTTCTGATTTTTGTAAAAGAAATACAGACTGGCACAAAGCTAGTCAAAAGATTGAATTCAATGTATGGCTTACTGAATTGACTTATATAAATCTTACACTTTTTTTAATACTCAGAGTACAATTTATAAAATTTAGTGGCCACTCTTAGCTCTTCCTAACACCTTAATCTCTTTCCTGAACATTTATATCTGCCTTACCAATGTGAAATCCATTTATCTACTAAAATATATGAGAACTGATGAATGTTGGTTAAGTACAGTTTCTGGGCTACAGAGGTAGTAGAAATAATAGAAATAAGGAAGGTGTTCCAAAGAGAGTGAAGATCTATTGATGCCCACAAATATTCTTTCCTAAACACTATAAGTATAGATTAAAAAATAATCCGAGTTGTTCCCATTTACATATATCTGCAAGGTAGGGGGAANGAATGTTGGTTAAGTACAGTTTCTGGGCTACAGAGGTAGTAGAAATAATAGAAATAAGGAAGGTGTTCCAAAGAGAGTGAAGATCTATTGATGCCCACAAATATTCTTTCCTAAACACTATAAGTATAGATTAAAAAATAATCCGAGTTGTTCCCATTTACATATATCTGCAAGGTAAGGGGAAACATTGTGTTATAACACCACAGAGCTGCACAATAACGTTGTGTGAATTCAAAATCAGTGCAACTAGTATGCATATGCCCCTATGCAACTAAGAAGAATAAGACTGCGATGTACAATACACAGATTACCACAATCTTGATCAAAGACAGTGCAGCCACAAAAAATAATTTCACTGTGATTCATGAATTTCTGTCAAAATGTGACTCTAACATGCCCTGCTTGTTTGTGTTGCCACTCCATCATCACAAGTGGCTTCAAAAGGCTACTCCTTATCCTACTGTTCCTGCCTGGCCAGTCTCTGCCAGGTGTTAGCACTCAGCACCAGCATCATGCTAATACATCCTACTGCCTCTGGACCCAACTGCTGTTCAGAGGAGTATCGTAACTTCTAAATAGCATGTTTGCCAGAATGAAAGTGAGAGAACGTTGCCACTCCTTTTTATGTTTTCCTGTTGTGGAGCTGTTTTCTATGAAAAAGTTGCAAAGTGAAGAAACTGAAAAAATACGTGGCAGCATCTAGGCAACTGAAGATGAAGAGATGTGGCTTCAGCTGACTTTACCTAAAGTCACAGGAGGTTATGATTGAACCCTTTATCTACCATCAGTTACACTCTCTACACTGGTTGATATAAAATCCTCCCTGATTTCACTTCCATCAGGATTTAAAACCTACATGAAATGAGACATTCAAGTTTGGGGATTTTTTTTTTTCCACCACATTGAACTAATCATTTTTTCCACCTTGCAAAGAAAAAAAAATACCTCAAACAACAACAAAAATCCATTATTTGAGCCCACTGAAAAGGACCAGTCAAAAATATATTATCACCTCCGAGTGAAGGTTTACAAGTCCCACCGAGGGAATGCAGTAGTTTTGTAGATGTAGTAGTTTGAAGGAATCAAAAGTTTGGGTAGGAATTCTGGTTCTGATCAGAAACTGTAGTCTAGAAAAAAATTATTACCAACATTAAATGTAAATCAATGAAATAGCAAAAAATGAGTTGTGTTTGGTTATTGCGTATGTGAGTCAAAATTCTTCCCAGGCTAGTCTTGCCTCTGTACAGCAGATGCACAATCCCTTCTTCACAGCTGTACTTACAAAGCGTTCTAGCCAACATTGTTTTATGGCTTGTCCTAGTCCACATTCAATCATCTGTTCAACACTTATCACCACCTGTATGCAGCCTGTCAGAGGGATTTTTATTAAACTAAAGTGGAAAACTAAACTCATTAAAAAAATGAGCAAAGGCCAATAAGATGTATATAATATCCCTTGAAATATATCTCTGTTGTTGTGAGTATCATGTAGTCATCATGTGTAGAGCTACATCTCTCCCTTGTAGTTTGAAAGTCCCAGTGGTGGCCTATTTGAAACATCTGACACCTAGAAAAATGGAAGGGTAGCATCACTTTTGGTGTGCCCTTCTAGGCACTAATGTTATGTCTTAATCAAACTGTGATAAACTGCTGATTGTTCATTACAGGGTCTTGCTCTTTTCCGTTGCACAGTAGTATACATATACTACCTTCAGTGATGTTGAATTTACAGAGGTGCAGGTGAGCAACGTAAATCTTAGCTTTTAAAAGCTTTTCCTTCTCTGAAATCTGTAAGCAAATTAAAAGCAGACATATTTCTGAAGATAATATCACAGCCCTCATTTCTGCAGTGCAAGACAAATGCAAGCTTAAAAAATATGCCAATAAAAGTTGGACAAGTGCCGTGTATTTTCTAATTAATGAAACTACTTTGCACTAAAATACCTTTAGACTACTCAGGTTATAATTCAATTATTGTTTATTCAGTATAATTTTCTGCTCCTACATGGTTTGAAGGCTTCTCCCTCTTTAATATAAATTACTATATTTTAGACAATGAATTTTAAAATCCGTAAGCGCTAACCAATTTTTCAAATAGATATAATAAACCAGCAATAAGGACAAATATTTAATTTCTTGCAAAAACAAGTATTCTGATTCCCTGTAGCTAAAAGATAGGTAATAGGGATTACAAAATTTCAGCATCTTTTCTCTCTGATTGTGGAAGTAACAGAGCGTCTGTTACCTCTGGAACTATCTGTTGGCATGCCCCATGTGATACACAGCACCATGAAAGAGAACACTGTCTAAAGGCCTTATTGACAAATATACATTCCAAAATTCTATGCCTACTAAGGAAAACATTGGCTGGACTTTAATTACATCAATACACCATATTAAATGAGGAATTAAATCTTAAAGAACTGTCTCTTTAAGGACACAGTCATGCTGACACACACAAATGGAAATACATACACGTTTTAAGAATCATCCATCTCATGGGATTAGTGCAGTGGTCTCTAGATTCTAGAAAACTGAATATCAATCGCAAGTAAAAATAGATTTTGTTCCATACATTTGCTGCTTACTTCAACAAGCCACTGTTGGACTGTATTCCCAGAGCACTATCACTATTAATGCCATTGACAATACTGACTGGGGAGTGTCTATGCCTTTTGTCTGCAGACGACTGCTGATGGGGCAGTCTCAAGCACACTTTCACTCACTGCAGTGGGGGTGGCAGGTCAGGGTGTATATAAGCAGTAGGCAAGGACACAGCTCCCATAGTACGGCAATCAGAGGTACAGCTGGGGTGAGATGGGACAGCTCAATTGGCTGTGGTGCTAGTATAGATGGGTACAAGCTCTTCAGAAAGCACAGGATAGGAACACAACGATCAGGTAGTGGCTGCCCTCAATGTGAAGGAGCAGCTCAGACTTACGGACCTTTTGTATGGGACTAGCTGAGAGGCAGCTTGTGGGTCAGATCAGAGCAGAGGGCAGTGAGGGTGATGTCTTGGAGGGAATGTGTTACCAATCACACAGTCAGTGCAGGGAAGTGCACGAACTCTTCTTTAAACAGCTCAGCCTGGAGAAGAGAAGGCTTTGAGGGGATCCTTATAGCAGCTATAGCAGTACCTACAAAGAGGTCATCAGGAAAACGTAGCCAGACTCTTCCCAGAGCCTGTTGTGTGTGCTGGAATAATAAGTGACAACGAGCACAAGTTGAAATGAGAGGTTCCCCATGAGGACAGTCCAGCAGCTGAGCAGGTTGCCTGGAGTCATTGTGCAGTCTCCATCTTGGAAGCCTGCAAGATCACACTGGATAAAGCCATTCCCTCAGCAATCTGCTCTGACCTCATAGCTGACCCTGCTTTGAACAGGAGGCTGGACTAGAAACCCCTTGGGATTTCATTCACCCTGAGTTACTCTATGATCCTGCAAAAATGGTCTGTTTCCACACCTCCATCTCCTTCATAATTGTGAAAGCTTTTGCAGTAATGCTGAACAGGAATATGACATCTGTGATACCTGTTATACCTCTTCTGTGTCATTCTTGTCAACATAGGAGACTAGAGAACAGAAAACAGAGCAGCTCAAAAGGCACAAATGCTACAGATTTTATTACCAGGGAGAACAGAAGAGTCTTGTCAGGATACAGAAAAGAATTACGAAAGATACATAGTGGTCAGAGCTCCAGAGTTTGCAGTGTTTACCCCAAATGGACTGCTGAAGTTCATGCAGAACCCAGAGGTACACGGATTTTATGGGCCAATACACTGCAGTGAAGAAAGCCTTTGACCATTCATGCCAGCAGCACACATAGCTTTTCAAGTCTGGTTCAAAGGTCAGTGGTCTTAACCAAAGTGTTTGATATTCATGGCTGATGTTAATTAGAGTCTTTGCTTTTCATGGACACAGATTAAATTCCAGGACCTTTACCAGTCTAAAAGAAGGCATAGGAGATGAGGTAACACAAGTCGTTTAGTTAAACTTCCTGAAATGCAAAATGTTTGTAACAAATAGTGTCAGTTTTCCAATTAAGTAAAAACATCTCACAAGCACATAAATATAGAAATAGAAAAAAATGGATATGGGATCCAGATCTGTTTGAAAGACCTCAGAAAACCACTGGAACATAGAGGAAAGCAAAGTTCGTGTTTATGCATTTCAATTTATACTACTTAAAAAAAGAAAAAAAATCAGTGTTAAGCAGTTAGGACCATAATTTAAAATTACATTTAAATAAAAGAATAAAGTAGAAGCTATTAATTGACCATAAACCGTAAAACTAGGCAAGAAAGATAAAGAAGAAATAGTATTCAAAGTGTGAGGAAAATACAGGGCCAGAATTATCTCTGGGAATAATAACAAAACTGACAACCTCTGGTTTCACCAGGAACAGTTTCTGTGTTGTTTTTACTGAGATAGCAGGTACCATAAACACTGACTTCACTGTACTTCATGTTTTCCCTTATGTTAAAGGCTTTTGCTGTCCCAAAGACCTTACAGTCTTGTAATGACTGTGCAAACATGGATGGAAGAGGTGGAGCAGTGGGAAAGGGCAGCTTAATAACAAGCTAATGATGATTGCTATGCGTTGTCCCTAACACACTTAATCACTGATGTGATTCTTAAGAATCAGATTGTGTAGTCTTTGCTTGCATACTAACTGCAAGATTTGGCCCTAAATGGATTATTTTTTAAAGCTTGTACCCCAAATGATTGAAAGCATAAGTAAACATATAGAAAACTTTGTAGTTGTTGATAATCCTATGGTATTTTTGCAAAGCACTCTGGAGCACTCAGAGAAAGAGCGAATCTGAATGTTGTGTAGTGTTATGCCTTCCTGTAAGGTACCAATGTGTTTATTGAAAAGCACTGAACCCTTTTATTGGAACAGAAAGATCAAAACCTTTTCTGGGGGTTAGAAACTGCAAAACAAATCAAAGTCATTGCCTTTTCTTTTTTCCAGTTTCTCTACATTTGCCATTTATCTGCCTGTAAAGAAAATGCAACTCAGAAATACAAAAATAATTCTCCTGTTCCCACAGAGAGTTTCAAAAGAAAATTTGCTTTTAAAATGTAAATCAACCACTGTGTTAATATGAAGAGAAAAACGGGTGGAGGGAGGCAAACACACACACAAAATAAAAGATACGAAATAAAATAGAAATTCTGTTATTATTAGGTAAGGTAGAACACAGAGGAATCAGTAGATATGCAAATAAGCAGTACAGAAATTCTCCAGCAAGCTCTGATGCTCTGATGGATAGAAAAATATGACTGGTATTTCTGAAAAGAGTGTGAATAAATCAGGTGTCTCAAGTTATGTAAAAGTAATTTGTGAATATGGGAACCTGTGGATGGATACACAAATAATGTATGCAGTAAAAAAATCCATCTGTTATTTATGTTTGTAATTGGGGGCAGAAAGAGGGAAGAAATGTTTATTCAGACCACAACACAAAGCAGTTTGGGGTAATGAACCTTAAAAGCACATATGGTTGTGAATTTCAGAAATGACTGTAACAGAGGCATAACCACCATTAATTTTAATGAGTACTGAATTTCTTAATGATCCCAGACAGCTTTAAAAATCTTATGTATCTTTTTGCTGTCATGTCTGACAGTTCAAAACAAGGCCACAGAGGTAACTTTAAGAGTTTGCAAGTAAGAAAGTATCCTCAATGAAATAGTATTCTTTTCTTTTCCCAGGTTTTTAAAGACATCAGTGAGATGAGGTGTTTCAAGATTCGAGGATTTAGGGGAAACTCTCCCCTTTAACAACATGAACAAGAATGTCACAGAGGCAGTGAAACGGCAGTTTCTCTAAAGAACAAGTGAAGGCATGCTACCTGCAGCAGCAACAGAAACTTTAACAAATGACTGGTATCAACTAGTCAGCAAAGATATAGGTGCCTTCAAGTCCATGACCAGACCAAGCCTTGTACTAACATTGCAAATGACTGAGAAAAAGATACCTGAGCACTCGGAGCACCCCCAGAAAAGTGAAAAGTACTCTCAGTGCTCCATGGGCTAGAGTTGCAGTTCACATGAATTTGCACAACTCCACTGAACTCAACAGACCTGCCCCAGTTTACCCAAAAGAACAGTATCAGTATGAAAATGAGAGTCAACAAGTAGGAAGGCCATGGTATCCACAAGATCCACAAACAACCTGTGCTTGTAGCATAGCCCACATGCTCTCTTAAGGAGCTTTCCCACTGTCTGTCTTTTGCCATCTAACATTTGTGCCTAGGGCGTGACTCCCTCTGTGGTCAGCGGAGAGCAATAAGATCCTCCAGAAAGCAACTCAGGTAACATAAGAGGTCTTCTGCCCTAAAATGAACTCTGGAGGTGCATCCTTCTCCTCTGTGTGGCTACACACAGATGTTACCGCAACCATCCTCCTGCCCTGGATTCCCAAAGTTATATTCTGTGACTCCCTGCTTTTGCCTGCTGGAGAGCACAGAGGTTTTCAAAAGAAACTGTTGCCCAGCACAAGTTCCTCAAACTCACCAGCTATTCACCCTGATCTTTCAGAGCGCTACTGAACAGTATTCATCTGAGAAAATTTCACAGTCAGCAATCTCCTGTTGTCCTGCATCCCAAAGATTTTAAGCCATATTAATAGGTCTTCCCTATTTTTTTATACTGTACAAAAAGCTGAAGCAGGCTAAATTCACAGGTTTCTTAAAGAAGGATGTAAGATTTACATTTGCAATAAAAAATAAAAAAGTTGGATAAGAGTAAGTGAAATGTATGTGTGAGCAGGATAAAGATGGAAGGGTTTTAAAGGGTTTGCAGAATTCTGAATAAGTACATGATTCTACCGATGCCAATTCAAACATAACTGCACGAAGTTCATCCCAGTGTAGGTGGGATGGGATACCGTGGTTGCCAGCAAATTCATGATCAGGCTCCTTCAAATAACAAAAAGGAGAGAAAGGAGACAATAAGGAGATAATCCAAAATGTAGTATGGGGTAAAACATGTTGGCTGCAGCTCAAAAGAAAAGAAATGGCCTGGTCAATTGAAACCTGTAAAGTAAAAGAACTTTTGCTTATTCCTGTTAAAAATTTAAACGTGAAAAACCAACTTACTTATTTTTCACAACTATAAAAGATGTTAATGTTTCAGAAGACTCACTATCAATAGCAGTGCATATTGTAAATACTTACCTGTTTATTTATTAATTCCACGTGTAGCAAGAGGAATATGCTCGCCTATTTAAAATTACAAGGTTTTGGAGAATGGAGAATCAAAGCGTCTTAGGGATATAGGGCAAAGAAAATATTTTTCTTTTCCTTTTTTTTTTTTTAAATTAGTGGCACTATTGCAGTTCCCAGGAAAATTACCGTACTCTTAAAAAACACCCTCCCTCCCTCATCAAGCAGGAAAGAGGCAATCATTGGTTATAAAAGTACTCCTGAACACTCATGCTTTATATAATCAATTGATTTGCTAATGAGATATTTTGCCCACATCCACACTTTTTTTTCCAAATCCTTACACAACATTCCTTCTGCTTTTCTTCCTGCTTAATATAAAGCAAACGAACTTACTTTTTCCAAACGCATCAAACTGTAAATTTCCAGTATTTCCTCTGAAGCAGGTTTTATTTCCTTCTCCTATCCTGCAAATATAAACTACCTCAGAACAGAGCTGGATAAACAGCTGATCCCTGTGCCACTGTGTATTTACGTTAGCTTTCAGTTAAAATTACAAGAACTATGTGTTTTCTTTGAGCATTAGTTAAAAGAAATTATTCATAGCAAGCCACCAAAGAAACACTTTTCTGTTGTCCTTGATGAGTCTCAAGGTCAGTATTACCAAGTAGGTTCTCTATTC
>VZSC01016790.1:60267-82121 GCA_013398225.1 Steatornis caripensis | reverse complement strand
AAGAGCAGGCAAGGCTTTTAGGAAGTTTAAGTAACAGATCCGATAAGGAATGATGGAAAAGAGGAAATGCACACAAAAAAACCAAGGCTATTTTACAGCTATTTGAAGATATAAATAACCAGATAGTAGAAGAAGCATTCAAGGTATTTGGCAGTAATGGGACACATCAGGTTTTGGTAGGCAATAAATTACAAATTTCATAAGTCTTTTTATTTATATCTTGTAAGTTACAAAAATAGACAACAGAAACAATAGACTCAAAAACTCTAGATGTTGTTAGTGTAAATGTGCAACCTTTACTTAGAATTTCTTTCATGTTTGAGATACACGAGAGACTGCTAACATATTATTCACTGCTACCACGTTACCTGTAAAATCCTCATAAATACTTTTATAGCATTATCAGAAATTTTAGTCCTGTTGGCAGTGGACTGTTTTCTGACCCTAATTACATCCTAGGCAACATGTACCTATTTTTTTTAAATCCTGCAATTTTTCTGTTTTTCTTATATGTCACGGTAGGCTTTCCTGATTTTGAGGTCTACCTACCTGTGAAATGTAGAAAAATACAATAATGATGGAAATATAATTTATTCATACTAAATTTTAAATATCTACATAGGTAGATTAGTATTAAATGTGAGATTAACATTAATATTTTTACTGAAATCGTGACTTTTCAGTTGGATATTGTTATGCTAAAAGTTATTTTAAGAAAAAATTAGTTGTGAAGTAAATGGAAGAAAATATTTTATGTTGTATTTTTTCAGAAAAAATGCTTCATTGCTTTTTATTTATAGAAGAGATAGGTTAGGCAAATGTAACATGGAAACCAACGAGGACTCCTTTTGACCTAGTCCTTTTAGCAAAGATCTGTTTTCAAAGGCTGGCACACGATTCTGTTCTTATCCCAGAGCTTCCTTAAGCTGTTTGTGAAATGATAGATTAATATTAGAGGACTCTGTCTTGTAAACATCGAAAGCTAAAAATGTTTGTATAGTGAAACATGTAGGAATTGTCTTCGGTATGAGTATTAGCTTGAATTCGGTATATTTGAATGACTGCAGCCTTTGTGTGTACAAACTACACCAGAAAAGAAAAATCAATGTGGACATATCTGAAAGCAGGGTAACAAGATAAGTTAATTCCATTAAGATTATTAAAGTCAATTAAACTTAATCTGAGATAATTATAGGCAAAATCTTTTAGCACACTGTAAATATGATTCATCAGTTACAAGAAATATAAAATTGAGTTTAGACAAAAAGTTAGTGCAGTAAATTACTAAGATGAATGCAAAGTAATCAGAGAATATACATGTTGTTATAGTCCTGAGGGCACCACCAGACCTGACTGTTTCCTTACACTCCTTTGTAGGGTCCCANGCAAAATCTTTTAGCACACTGTAAATATGATTCATCAGTTACAAGAAATATAAAATTGAGTTTAGACAAAAAGTTAGTGCAGTAAATTACTAAGATGAATGCAAAGTAATCAGAGAATATACATGTTGTTATAGTCCTGAGAGCACCACCAGACCTGACTGTTTCCTTACACTCCTTCGTAGGGTCCCCCCACCATGCCCACAGCCTAGGATCCCATTTTAGCCCCCCAGGGTTGCCAGACCCTGCCCCACTGATGCCACAGCAAGGACAGTCTCCAGCTCCTCACAACCTAGCCCTGTCCAGCCATGGGCCCCACCAAGCTGGCCCACACACAAGCCTGTCCTCGGCCTGACCCTGTCCCCAAGAAGGTGCAAGATGCCTAGGCCTGGGGCTGCCCCGGTGCCCCCCGGCTGCCCTGCTCCTGGCTGGGAGGTGGGATGTGCCCTGGCCACCCGGCCCTGCCCTGCTGCCCTGGGAAGCCTCCATCACTCCCAGCACACTGACCCTGGGTAGCTGCTGACCTGCACTGCTCCCTGAAAATAAAGACGGGAAGAAAACGGCAGTATAAAACTCTAGAACCAAACAAATAGTGTGGGAGCTAGGAGTTTATTGTCCTGCATTGCAACCTTACATGAATTTGCACATGTTCCTTAATATCATTCACCCAGAGAAATATGAGAGTATGTGGCAGAAATAAATGCCAGCCCTTCCACCACAGTCACATGCTGTTGCAAGTACATGAAGACTCTCTCATCATCCATAAATTATTTCAATCTACGGCTGTGAGCATGGTGGTAAACAATTCCTCACTTTAATTTGCTAAGAATTCTGGGAACAAAAGAGATTACCATCTTCTTAAATACTTGCGTCTTTCAATAAGCATTTGCATTTCTTCTGCTGTTACACGGTATGAAGCTGGGAAAAGGTCTTAAATTCTGTGTTTAAGAGAATACAGTAGGATTTTACCATACGATACAAAAAAATTTATTGTTTCATACAATAAAAATACAGCAGTTTCAGAAAACTTTATGATCAACTTGAGATATAGAGCTATTGTTCTTTATCATAAAGTTTTCGTGAGTCAACACCATTCATTAGTCTTTGGTATTCAGAGATAGCTATACTATGAGAATATAACTTTTTTCATTGCAACGGGACTTGTGTCAACAAATTGCTGGTATTTATAGTTAGAAGCACTATCATGTGTTTCTAATCAATATTTTCATACCCTTTAATACACTAAAGGACTTCTGCAGGTTGCTTGACAAGGCTGGACCAACTTCACTGAAAATCTGCTCACATTGGATATAGTGATAAATAGCCATCTACTACAATCACTTATTCTTGTGGGTGGACGTTTGGGTGCTTTTCATCTAACCTGTCTTTAGATATCTACCGCAGAGATACCTACCTGTGACCTTCCCCCTCTACATTCCCTTCATAATTAATAGAAAGAAATAGACCCGCCAGGGCATGATTCATATGACCTACTTTAAGCATCTGCTTCAGGAGGAGATGAATTGCACCCTAGAGGTGTCAATCTCTCCTTTGATTACAAAGAGTTTTAGATCACTAGCCACACGTACAAAGAGATGTCCAGGTTTGGCCAGATGAATCTTAGCCTCAGTGATATGACTGAATAGGGTCTGAGCCAGGCAAGCTTTCTCTGAATGCAGCATAGAACTAGCAGTAGCAGAACTGTAAACTGTCCTTGAGACATCCTGTTATTCTAGTCCAGTGTAACAAAAGGATGTTGGTATCTTTACAGTATTGACTGCATTTTAAACCTTTCCTGTCAGATTAAAATATTTATATGAGATTTATTGTAGAGTATAATCCACCTTTTTTCTTTGATCATATTTTCAAAAGAGCTGCACTCATAAATCATGTAGATGTATTATGTACTGGTTTAATATAGTAACTATTTCTATTCTCGTCAATTTATTTAAGTTTTCTCTTTATAATGAGTGTTGCAGAGTTTTTTGATGTTGTTTACTTTGTCTTGTGGGTCTACATGTCATTTCACAAATTACAAAGCTTTCACTGTCTAATACTCTGTTGAATGCAAAATATATTTTATTCTATAAAATTGCAGTTTGCACTGAGTACATATTACAACCAATTATTCCTCATTACAGTGTAGCTGTCTACTTATGTCAGACCTCATTAATGTGTCTTAGAGTCAGAATTCTAGTACCTAGGAATTTAAAATATTTTAATGCAAAGTAAGAAGCCCACAGATCAACAGTCTTTTGTTTATTTTTAGTATGCCATTTTCATTAGATTATCATTTTAAAAGAACTTGACTCCAGGACTTTGTCTTGATTGCTCTTGGATAGTTTGATGCTAGTGTTGTGAAATAAAGTATGATGTTTACTGCAACTTTATGCAATTAGCTTGATGTGTCAGGAAAATATTTAATCAGATTAAGTCAAATAAGACTTTTATTAGAGAATAAAAACTTATTAGAGAATAAGAACAACAAGAAGCCTGGTTGTGTTAAAAAAATACTATTTTGCATCTTACACTTTATGACTACATAACATACTCCAGTAAAAAGTATCCAGAGAATTTACATTGAATTATTTTTGAACAGTAGGGCTCCAAATATCATGTGAGCACTCATGTAACAAACAGGTTAGGGAACCAAGTTCAAAACTCCCTTTTAACCTAATCTACTCTGAGAGATTCTTGAGACCTGAGTGCCCCCATTTTCAACTCTCGGTTTCAAAGTACCTCAAAGTCTCCTTCTGGTCATGCAGAAGAGTACCCCAGTCAGAGTACTGCTGTGCAATTAATGAGCTAGGGGAGGACCCAGGCAAAGCATAAGAGTATCAGCAGTAGCACTTAGAGTGATTTTAGAACTTGATTCAAAGCAGTAAAGTTAATAAAACTGTGATTTCACCAGAAAACTAAATTGCACTAGCATCTGTAGCATCTTAATAAGTCTGGGATTCACAAAGAAGGCAACCTTTCACGCAAATTCCCTGAAATAGCCCTTCCAGAAGCTGTTCTCAGGGTATACATAAAAAGATGTTGACATCTTTCTGATCTGTACTATACACACTGACTCAAAAATAGGACCAGGAGAGAGAATACTGGCTTCGAGTTTGTGCTATAGAATTAGTCACAGCATTTACTCAAGATGGAAAAGTTATCTTCCAAGTTATCTTTAAATGCATGCCTTGTATTACAGGAAAGTGTTAGGTTTTATAGGTCAGGTCAAGCAGAAGGCAGAGCACCCCTCCCATTGAAACTGAGCAAAACCACAAAATTCACAACATGAGAGGGAAATCAGGAAAAAAAGCATCTGGCTTTTATGGTCAAACAGGTATAGGCTACAGCCACCAAGGGGACTAGGGCTGGCTTCGTTAACTATTCATTAGGTCAGTACCACGTAACACAAACACACTTAGTTTATAACTTTATGTATTTGACCACAACAGAGGTTACTTTAGTTTTAGGTACCACCCTTGGTTGGTTAGATTAACATTTCTTTGAAAGCCTCCTTTTTATTTTCAGCTATGAAGTACATGTGACAGATCACTTGACACTGCTTTCTATGCTGAAACTCACACTGTAATTTCATAGAATTTGAAAGCCTGCTTACTGAATACATGACATACATAAATGGAATTGCAGTGTGTAACTTCTAGGTATGATAAAATATAGCAGCGGTAAAAATGGGCAACAATAATGGCTTTGCTGTTCCTGAAATGCTGTGCTGCCATGGAAAGTAAGTATTGTAAGACTCAGAGCATCCTTTATTCTGGGAAAGGAACTGTGGTGGTGATCTTTTTTTCAATATAGTAAAATTGAGTAATTTCATAACCCTATGTAATTAATTAATCCTCATTAGCACTTTTGTCCTAATTCAAGTTTAAAATTTGAGAAAAGAAAGGACAGAAAGAGGAACTGAAATATTAAATTAACTACAGAATATATGAAGAATTTTTTATATCAGACAGCTTTAGCCTCACTTCTAACTATCCAGAGACAACTTTCCACTGGGTTTTCTTTTTGCTCCTGCTGTACACTTCAAAGGTCCAGTTGAAAATTTGACTCTTTTAACAAATCAAAGCATGCTGACAATCCAGCCATGAGTCAAAGGATTCTTCACTTTCTCAAATCTTCTTCAAATTTTCACACAAAACTCGTGCTGACAGATGTGTTTTATTTACATAGGTTAAGTATATCTACTGATGAATTTCATTAAAGAAACTTGAAGGCAATTATAGGTATTTAACATCTCACTCCTTAACTAATCACCATGATACCAAACTGCCTTGAATAGTCTAAAGAATTTATCTGTTCCACTATTAATTGTAATGAAAATTATCTTCTGTTTAAATTTTTTCTAATGTAGAATTACTTTAATCTGCTCTTTCACTTTTATTTCTTACTTCTTTGTTCTGCTTTTGAAGTTTTTTGTTGTTACCATTTATAAAGAAGAAAGGCAAGATAGTTTTCAATTTAAATATAAATGCTTAGTAGATTAATAGTTGTATTGATACGAATATTTAATTTTGGTTTACTGCTTTCTGCTGAATGCATACCGTATCTTTGTAAAATAATTACTATGTATCAATAAGCCAAAATGAATAAATAATGTATTTTAATATAACACATTTTTTAATACATCCAGTCATTCTAACGCTCATTCCCCATATATCCCTGAAAATAAGTTTGCATTAGTATATTTATCATTTTTGGGACAACTTAGTGCATAAATGCATATTTGTACTTTAGACTATTTAATTTCTAGCTGTTAAGCTGTCAAGCTTACTACAAACAAGATTTTGTTTTGTCTTTCTGGGTATTTTCTTCTTTGCTTCAATTTGTGGATGCTGGAAAAGAAACAGTTTGTTTCAATTGCTGTTGGGGATAGTGTACAGCTAAAAAAACCCAGATGTTTAGACACCAGCATATGCATTGAACTAAAGCTACAGAAATTATATTTTAAGTTTCAAAGGTTAAATTTAGTAACCACCTATATTTATGACTATGTGTGTATGTATACACACATGTGTATGCACATGTGATATAGGTATTATATAGAGAGATGTAAGTTAAGGAAGACATTCACATCTGTGGAGATCTAAACCAAATAATCTCAGTCCGGTTGCTGTGTATTGATTAGCTAGTTATTGATTACCGCACTTTGCCAGGATGATCCTGGCAATGCTCCATCAGGAGGAAACACATTCCTCCGCATTATTCACTGGTGGAAAGGAACAGATGCTTACTTTGCTATCCACCCTTTGAATAAAAGCCACGTATATAAAATAATAGCTCTTTACAAGTTGTTGTAACAAATTATTTCTCTCCAAAGCTCACAGTTTTAATATTCAAGATCATCAGCTCATGATGATATACATTAGCAAAGTCAGACTAAAATGTCAAAAAATCACAAGGTGCACCAAGCACAGGAGCCCGATGCTGCCATGAATAAACTAGACAGACCACACACAGCAGCTGGAAAATGGTGAAACAAGGACTTGTAGCTTTCTGATCTTTGTTTTGTGATAACTACAGGGAATTGTGGGAAGATGCCCCCTTCCCTCCTGCTCAGGACAGGAGTTGTGTAGATGTTTGTGGTGTAAAGTCTATCCCAATCTGAGATACCTCAATAAAATAGCAGCTAAAGGAAACATTAGTTGTTTGTCTCAAAATACTAAAAATAGTGCTTTTAAAAGAAAAAGAAGCTCCACAGATGAGAGAAGAAACAAGCACTGAATATATCCATCACAGTATACAGTGAAGAGTACATGCTTGTTCAGTGAAACACTTTTGAATGCAAAGCAAGGATGTAATTGCATATTGCATTACTGTCACTCAGCTGGCTATCGTACACCTATGTGTATTAACACATATCTGACTCCTTGATGTTTCTGGTGCTTTCCTTTCTCCTTTTATTGTCCTTTGAAGTTTGCTCTTTCACAGCTGATTAAGTTTTTATAGCCTGTCTTACATTTCTCATTGTATGTTCATTTGCAGGTTTTTCATGGTCTTTCCTAGTTAATCTCTCAGATGTTCTGCATTCAGCTATCTTCGGTAAGGATGCTGCAACTCCCAGGAGCCAGTAAACAGAACATTAATAGCTTCCGCAGGCATTGCTGCATGTGCCATATTTTCACCCAGAATAACAATTTTGCACTCACTGCTCCACTTAAAGCTATATGACTGAGACAGATCTGATATGTCTCCAGCAAAAAAGCTCGGACTTACAACAACAAGAAGGTGCATAGCACAATTGTCCTTAATATTAATAAGTTTAGCATCCTGCGAGTGCACAAAACACTGAGCATATGGCTAGAGTGTATGGTCTCTGAGCATACGGTTAGAGTGTACAGCTACCCTAGAGTGCCAAGACGAGTGGATGGGGAGAGGAACCAGAGAAAGCTCTGGGCAGAAGAGTTAGACTAAAGTAACAATAAAGACAGAGTGGAAAATGGAATAATTATTGTTCTGGTAAGCTCCTTCGTTCAGTTTCAGGAAAAAAAGAAAACAGCAATAGAAACTCCGGCAGAGATCTTTTATCACACACACTTTGTGGAGTCATTACCCAAATAAGTCTCCTTTGGAGTCAGTTCTGTCTCCTTTGCTCAAAATGAGGGAAGAATTTTAGGCAAGCTGTTCTTCTAGGGCTAAAAAAAGAAAGAAAGAAAGAAAAAAACTCAGAAAAATATGGTGCCTGGAAATCATTGCTGATGTATTACTAGTTTCATGAAAAAAATATTTTTCCATCATTTTAAACTATTTTGTTTGATGACTTCATATTTCATAAGCAAAAAAGGAACTCGTGTTTTCATTTAACTGTGTGAACATTCTGTCATTTCTTACTTTATTTTGGCAATTTCTTACCACTTTCACTGTTTGCCTGGAGGCCCAGTATACTGTGAACAAAATCCCCTCACATTTTTGCACTGTTTATATTTTTGTTCATTAGCAAGTTCAGTAAAATCTATTTTATTTATTTTTAATAAAAGAACTGCTTGCTTCATGGACAAGAATATAAAACTCTCAATGCTGTGAATCAACTCTCAAGATAGAGGAAGTATGTACTGTTGCTCTGTTTTACCTTTCTGATGTTGGATTTTGCTACCAAAACACAGAAGCATTTGTATTTATACAGGTAAAAAGTACTTTAAAAAAACACATTTGTTTTACTCTAAGGCACAATAGGATCAAATAGAGTGAGTGTATAGTTGTCAAAATGCATCCCCTAGGTGTCAAAAAGGCTTTTCAGTCACAGTGTAAGTTAACTTGACTGAGCATTTTCCCTTTCTGCTTTTCAGCCACAGTGTAAGTTAACAGTCACAGTGTAAGTTAACTTGACTGAGCATTTTCCCTTTCTGCCTTTATTTCTTCTGTAAATTTGGGGTCCTCATTTGTCTCTCCATTAAGCTCATGGGACAACGAAATTCCAAATTATTGCCACAAAATAAACATAATCAAATCTATGCTTTGTATAGTCACGATTACCAGTATCATTGTACTTTGCAGATTCCTCACTCTGAGCACAGTATGACACTGTAACAATATGTTCAGGCTTTTAGTTTTTCTTACTTAGTGACCAGTTTTCCTACTCTCAAACTCTTTTTCTCTCCCGCCTTCTTAATTTTGGTTCCTCCGCTTTTCTGTTCCTCACAGGAATTGAATAGCAAGGACAAAAATACCTCCCATCATGGTCTTTCTGCTAAAGGAGGCAAGCTCCTTTGATGACGTGAATGGCTTCCAAACAAAAGCCAGACTCTCAGATTGGCAGCCACTAGTTTAAGTTTTTCTGAAGACAATTTAACATGTTCAGTATGTTGTGTTACTCTTATATACTCTAACTTTACCCTGCATTTTAAAGTGTTAATAAACATTTGCCTCTTTTGGTCCAAAAACCATTTTTTTCCCTTCCGTTCTCTTGCCTTCTCTTGCCTTCCCTTGCCTTTCCTTGCCTTCTAAGAAGTTTGTACTCAAACGTAACAAAAAATGTTGACAAAATCCCCATGGAAAATCTGCTTTATTTTATATGATTCTGCGTGTAAGCATGAAGTTTATGCCATTTTGCAACAAGCTTTCCCAAGAAATGCCAGTGTCACACATTTTCCCCCAATGTGTTTGAATTCAAAGGATATGTTAAAAATAACATGAAAGTCTGCATGCAAAAATCTTTGCATAAATATCTCATTAGGAGGAAATAAGTATCCAACAAGATACAGAATTTGTAATGATAAAATATTCATTAGTATTAACAGCATCATCTATAAGCAGATCAGTTAGCAAGGGGTAAACATTTATGGGCCAAAAACTAAGACCATGTTACCTGTTATCTGAAAATGTTCTAGTAGCATGTCTTTTACTTACACAAGTATTTTAGTAAGTATTTAATTTATGCTAATGTCTAATTATTTTCATTTTACCTATTGTAACAAGCTTAGTGTTCTCATCTACATTGAATTTGGGTTCCACAGAGACTAATTTATTGTTCACTTCCACCAAGTAAGACATACCATCCTTATGAGAAGATACTGTCTTTGTTACACTTACTGTTATTGAATAATTTTCATGCAAACAATGTGTACTAACATCTATAGTGGCTTACTCAGTTATGTTAAAATCATCGTAAAATCACAGAATGGTTTGGGTTGTAAGGGACCTTTGAAGGCCATCTAGTCCAACCCCCCTGCAGTGAGCAGGGACATCTTCAACTAAATCAGGTTGCTTAGAGCCCTATCCAACCTGACCTTGAATGGGGCATCTACCATCTCTCTGATCATTTATGAAGACCACAAATTTGATAGTAACAACATAGAATATTGTATTATAAAGAGAGCGAAATTCAGTCTCAAAGAATTAAAAATATGAGCTGAAAATTCCATCTGGTAATTGAGTTCACTAATAAATTTGACGTTTGATAAAATAGAGGCAATTTTATCAGAATCTACTTCTTTTTTCTCTTAAAAAACTTGCAATGTAAATAGAATTATTAGACCAACTTGCAAAATGGTCTTGAAGATTCATAATCAAGAAAAATAGTCCTACAGGTATAACTTTGAAAAAATATAAAGAAAACCCTAAAAAGCCAGAGATGATAGTTTATTTTCTAGGCCAGATCTTGCTAAGGCCTTCAGTTTAACAGAAATTTTTATCCACACAATTGATAATTCCCATGGCCTCTCAACACAAGACAGGAGGTTAATATATGAACTGTACGTTAACAAGTCCCTTATCAGCAGGTTCCTTTGTTTAGAACTTTTCCCATGGAAATAGCTTTAGCTGAATTGAAAAATCATATACAATTCTTTGAAAATAGCTTGGGAAACAAAAAGGAATGTGACAAGTTTTACAGAATTATGACTTTCAATGTTGCAACTACCACAAAGACTCTTCTTCCAAATGTTTTAAAGAGATAATGTGGACAACATTTATTATGGAAACTGAAGTGTCTGATGTTCCTAAGAGCCATGTGTAGTGCAACCACATGTCTAGTTTAAAGAAAAGTCATTTTCATTCTCTCCTGCAGAAGCAGCATATTAGTCATGTCACAGAGTAGCCTAACACGATGAGAGAAAAATAAATACGTAAAATGCGAATTTGAGCTCCTCACTTAAATCATGACCACCAAAAATTAAGCTAGGTCTATCAGAAAAATAGAAACAGTATACTGAATTTATAATTCAAAATGCTATTTTTGTAGAGCTTATCAGGTGCTCGTTATCATAACAGGCAATTAGAAAAAAATCAAGTTACAATAGCTTTTTCATACCACATTCCCTGAGTGTAATGAATCTGTCTTTGCAACAGATATCATAAATATAAACCAAATATAGCTCTGTGACCTTGCTTTTACTACTTCCATAAAACATGATAAAAAGCTCCATGATGCATCAGAAAAAGTCTCTCCTCAGTGTTTGAACAAAAAGTGGAATAATCCTACAATACAAGAAGTAAAATCTTCCAGACTAGATTACAGAAAATAAATCTCTTAAAGGAACTGATATTTCAGAGAAGATGGAACTGTTCCAGTATTTTATTTTAAAGATCACATATGTATTTCTTAAATGAGTCTTACATATAAGAGCAAAGGAACATGTTCATAGATAATACACATGACATTTCAAGGGAGCTATTGCGATAGATAGGATACAGATAAATATTCTGTAAAACTGTCTTATGCAATGTTTCATAAATAGTTTTTATTCAAAATAGCCCATCTACTCAGCAAAGAATTAATTATAGGTGGACGACTACTACTACTACTACCAGAAGCAACACACAGTAGGAAGACAAATCCTGAGTTTAAGATAGTAGGGAAAACTACTAAATGATTTAAGGACAGTATAATTAACCAAAATATGAGAAAACATGGTGATCTTTCAAGGAATGTTTTGGAAGATTTATGCAAGAACAGTCTGGAGGAGTCAAGAGAGTGAGTGGGGAAGACATTAAATACTCAAAGCTCAGGCTGAATTTCAGTAATGGGAATAAAGACCTAGTGGCCTAACATAGAATTTAAGGCACACCTTGGATGACTAATCAGAGGAGGTAGATAAACACAAAGTCAATATAAGAATTTTGAATTTGAAGTCATGCCAGTATTGTTCATTCTAACAGTACGTATAGAAGATTTTGAGCCAAAGAACAAGAATTTAATAATAGGTAGTATGAATTTTACTGTGGAATTCATTAAAATGAGCCCAATTTATGTACAAATTAGAAATTTATTTCTTACTGCATACATCATAGTACATTGTTATTTTCTGTTTATGGTTTTCATGTTAATGATGTGGTTTGATCAAGTTCAATATTTTGGGGACTTATTAAATCTGAATAGTTTTCTCTTCCACATCACATACAATATCATCTTTTAATAATGAAATCCTAATTTGAATATAATGAAATCTTAAATTCCACATTTACAAAATACAGAAGACAATTATGCTCTAAATTTTAGATATTAAATTACTAGAAAACTAAAGAATTTTTAATATCTCCTAGTTAATTCTCTCAGGATCCTTTTTAGTCACATAAAAATAGAGAGTTGTACAACCAGCCAACAGAGATGTTCTAAATTTCACCCAAAACCTTAAAAAATATTTGACTCAACAGTTCACTTTATTTAGATATGCTTTCTTCACATCGAAGTGAAGCCTTGATTTGTCAGATTCATTTTGAATGCTAGTTAAGCTTAAAATAAATATATGTTTTGATTGAGAAGGAAGAGGTTAAGTTTCTGAGTGTTTTATAAGATCAGAAAATTTGGAAAATTAGAAAAAGGAAAAATAAATCAAAAAATGTGATTTGTTTGTTTGTTTTCTTATCCTTAGCCCTTGGATGTCTCTCTAGTTGTTCCAGGTTTCCCCAAACTTAAACTAAATGGAGTGCTGTCTGTTCAATAGCACTCTGACCCCATAGCACTTTAACCTGCTTGACTCTAGGGCAGCTGAAGTTCAGGGAGATTTTCTACATCTTGCACCTTCTCCTCACTTTCTCCAAGGCAGAATACTTGCTGTCTCCAAGACTGTCTTCCTGGTCCCTTTATCATAGAATAATGAAGCTTCAGTAATGCAGAGCACTATAAACATTCTCATTCTTCATCCTTTGCTGATACGTTACAAGCTGCTGGTTTAGCAAGTAGGACTTTTGTCCTTCTTATGGGCTTCTCAAGGTGTACCCTCCCATTGTGTCCAATAATTACTACTTTCTTTTCAACTATAATGAGCATAAGATTTGATTTCTATGCATATCTCTTTCCAAAATCATAATTTTTGGCTTAATTCAAGACTTTTACAAAGACTGCAAATGATGTTTCCGTAAGAAATTCATGCATTGAGGCTATTTTTTCCAATTCTTCACACCTTTTGATAGTTCTAGGAATTCATACTACCAGGATTATCTACATAAAATGTGTCAGTGGCTACTTTAAATCCCAGGTTTATCAGTCCTTGCAGGCTAAGTGATATTTCATGGATAGAAATGCAAAAATGCAGGATTTAAAAAAAAAAATCCCTAACTTTTTTGTCACACTGCATACTATTTAGGATCTCCTGAATTAATAATAATACGTCTTAAAAGTGACTAAATATTTTCATCAATTTTATTTGTTTCAGTATTTGACCTAAGAAAACTTCCCTAACTTTCAAATCAAAACATTATGAAACTCAGAAAGGTGAAGCAGGAATCAGAATAGCCAGGGAAAAGAGCTAAAAAGTGGATGAGCATTATTTTATTTCTAGCTTTTCTGTTGCCTGTTGTTTCAGATGGCAGTAGAAAATCACACACTACTACAACAAAACATTAGCTTACCCTAAAGAAGGCATCAGAAATCTTTTTTTTAATGAAGAGCTCAGTAAAATTGATAGAACAAAAGAAACACCCTTTGAACCCAAGCTATTACATCTGTTCAAAAAGGTGCAGAACAAACAGCTCACCTTGATCAGAAGTGTCAGCAAAGCAATATGCACTGTGCTGGAGCTCAGAGGCAAAGAAGTTCTAAAAGCAGGCTTGTTTCCAGAGGGCACAGCATCACTAATTTTAAATGATAATGATAAATTTGTCCTTTATATGTTAATTTACTCAGTTTAAAGAACAAATCAGTTGTTAAAAGTATGAATAAAAAAGGAAAATTGGGGGGCAAGGGAGGTTTTGTGGAAAGGAAGAGTGAAATAACTGCCAAGGAAAATGCTACTCAATTCTCACCAGAAAACTCTTCTCTCAGCTACTCTCGCTTGAGGGAGGGTATCCAATGGAAGAAAAGAAGATTAGTTTCGTCAACTCACTGATCATGTCTGACAGACTAGTTTGTCAACACAAAATATGAAATAGTAAACATTTAAAGGCTTATAAACAACTTACAAATGGCTGCTGCAAACAATCTTTCACTCTGAGGGAGCTGGGAGTTTAATTCTTGCTCTGCCTATGTTTCTATTTTCATTCAATATCAGAATTTAAGTTTACCTACACCATATCTGTTGTTAGGGCAAACAAATCGTTCCAATTAGGCTTGGGCAGCCTTTCAAGTGTTACTAAGAATACTGAAATACACTTTTATGGGCCTTTAACATATGAAATGCAATGGATCTGAGCAGTTTCCCAAGCCAGGGACTATTGAAAGAATTAACCTCATTATAGCAGTGCTTTTGTTATTCCTCTGGGATATGGAAGACCCCAGGTCAAATCCTCTGTCACTCTCTAGCAGCATGATGGGGTGCACTCATCATCAGCTACCAGCTGGTATCACCGACAGGCTCTCACACTGCAGTTTCTCTGTTCTCCATTAAAAATCAAAAGCAGGCAGGGATGTACTCTTAGATACCATCATTTTATGAGAGGCAGAGTGAGCTTCTGTGTAGTACTGAATATCTAACTCTTATGTTTATACAATAGAATATTTCCAAAAAGAGTGAGAGTGCTTCTTGTACAAATAATATGCTGGTTAAATGTTATTAACTTGATCCTATTCGCATCTTGAACATGCCTCTCCCGTTTGTTGCATGGGGAGCTAACCATTAAGCTAGAAATTACTGGAGTGCTACCCTTTGCCATTTGAACCAGAAAAATCTATCCTGAGAAATCTTTCCTTATTTGATTGTTGGTGAAACTGTCACATTTGGAAAAAAAAGTTTTCATTTTGTAAGCTTGGCATTTTATCACAAAAACTGGCTAGTCAAAGCATTCTGGACACTTGGAACAGACAGCTGATGTGCAAACACTGGCTTCATTTTCTGTTGTGGGAAAGTGATCTCTAACTTATGTACTACCAGCTTTTTCTTACAAAGCTGGAGTTTCTTAGACTAATTGGACAAAATGAAACTGTTCTGTTCCTCAAATCCAGATGAAGGTTTTGTTTCATTATGACCAACATGCACGAAGAAACTGCAACATGAACAATATTTATAGCCTCAGATCCCTGAAATCTAAGTTCAGATGAAAAACGCAATTTAAGAAAAATTAATTCTTGTCTGTATGACTCCAGAAAAATAGCTAAAACTTTCTTTTCTTTAGATTTTTAACAGAGGTTAAATAAAAGCTGTTGAAAGTTAATTATATATTAAAATCTCAACATCCATAAGCGGGTTTCATATACTGAAAAGTGTAATTCATGTTTTTTACTGGAACCAGTATTATTGGCCTTAAAGACTCTCAGAAAAATATCCCTGTCATGGTAAATTATCATTTGCTTTTAACAAAAAGATTTTGTTTCTTACCACATCATTTCCTACAATAGGAGAGCTGTAAAAATATCTCAGACCATTAAGTCCTGCCTAATTATAATTAATTATTGTATTACAGTAGAGTAGATATGCAAAAGCACCTCAGTGCTCCATGGTATTGGGCATTCAATTCACACACACGCACACAGAGGAAGAAACAGCCCTTGTCAGGCAGAGATTATGATCTGAACAACACAGAGGAGCAGAGGGTCAGAGACATGAGGAGCCTGTACAAAGTCACATAACAAATAGACACTGGACCAGCAACCTCAATCCCAGAACAGTTCCTCTTCCGTGCTGCATTACCTTGTGCGTGAAATAATTTTTAAGGTTCGTTTTCTGAGCATGGAGTATTTCCATTATAAATAGATCGCTAAATGTTGGTCTGTTCATATAGACAGATGAACTGGAAAAAAAATATAAAACTGGGAATGTCTTTTAATGTATGCGATTTGCCAGTTCAGGGGACAGAAAATGAGGCTGTAGTGAGCAAAGTAGTCATTACATTTTTATATAGTGTCTTGTTAAAAAGATGCATCATATCAAAGACTTTCCATAAGGGTTATATAGGCAGGTTTGAACAACACTGTTGTAAAATCAGACCCATCACAGGACAGTAAGAAAAAAATGGTGTTCTGTTATGAGAAATTGAAATGCTGACTTGATGTAGTTTTCAAGGGAAAAATTATTTCATATATACAGAGTTTCGAAGTTCTTGTGTGAAGGAATTTATTCAAGGGAATCATCTAATTGTGCTATCAAAAATGTAGTACATCTCTTATGAAGAAAAACAGAAACATTTATCATTTACCTTAACATTACATTGATGTAAACTCCAGGAGGACCATCAATCTCTAGAGGAAACGAGCCTGTTTTACCAGGTGGGAAATAATAAATGTCAACACAAAAAATAACAAGGCAATTATATTTAACAGTCTACTGACACTGATTGGCAGAAATAGTGACAGAGACTTTTATTTTGTAATGACCTATGGGCTCAATTTAGAAAACATAATTTCAAAAATTTAGGGGTTTTGTATTTTCAGTTTACAGCAGTAGGAATAATGAAGTTCTTGTGCCTTGTAATAAAAATACATTGAATCCATGTTCAATGAGGCGTGGACACTGTATCTTTCCCTTTGGAGAAAGGCAGTTGCAGCAGTGACATGAAAACTTCTGTTTGTTGCTTTCTCACCACAAAGAGCATTTTCTGTGAGTATTTCCAGCAGGGCTTGTGGGTGCAAGGCAATCGTTAATAACTCCTCTTTCTGCTTAGTGATTCTTAACCAGTAATGGTAAGAGAGAAATTATTTGCTATGGTAAGAGCTAGAGAGACAGATAATACTGAAAAATATCAAAACCAATACTATTTAGTTTGGAAAGAAAAAGAAGAGGCCTGTTACAGAAGTATTAAGTGAAGAACTATATGGAAAAAATTAACTGGGACAAGATTATATAAGGAGCTACCCAGAAGTGAAACTGTGTGTAGCATGTGTGTATTCTGACATATTTGTTATGCTCAAAAAACACTGCTTAATTTTTTTTTTTTTTAACATTTAAGGATGCTAGTCTATGTGTCTTGGTTCTGTGAGAAAACAGGCTACTGTAAATACAATAGCTACATTACAAAAAGCACATGTATTTTCACTTCCCTTATAAATATCTAAATATATCACAGCAAGGCCGGCTGCAGGATTCAGAGCAGGCACCCATATCTCTAAAAAATTGCTGTATTCTGTATAGTTTAAAGGAAGCTAAAAAGAACAAAATATGCAGCCCTTACATGACCTTCTCAGACAATCTCGACATTGTTTTCCAGAGCTTAGTATCTGGTTTCACAGACTACATCTTTTGTCGATAGTTTAATAGATTATTCATTATGGACTTTGCATTCATGTTATAGTTTCTATTGATGGCAAAATATTTTGTCTGTTCTGCCTTTCCTCTGGATAATTTTGAGAAAGTTTTCTTTTCTTCCAACAAAAGGATAAGATATAAACTTTTACATAATATTTTTATTCATGATATCATGCATATATATTTTGTTAGATTTCTAACGACATTTTTTGAAGGCATTACAGATTTTTCCCAGAAAGAGTACAATGAAAATTATTTCTGAAAAGTTCAGTGAAACTTTACAAAATTCCTTATTTGAATATGCTATTTTTAAAATTGCAAACTCTAAATATATGGGGTTTTTTCAAAAATAAGGTGTGAGCCATCTGTTATACTGGGAATCACTTATGAACAAAGCAGAAGAATGGTAAAAGACCAGAATTCTCCTCCTCTTTGTTTTCCTTTAAGAAGCAAGCAAATGCTGCAGCATTTCTCATCTGAGACCCTTGAAAACCCCTGAGATCCATTTATCTATCAGCAAGAAGAATGTCAAAATACCAACTTTGGAGACATCATGAAGTTCAAAGCCTTTTGAGGGCTTTCGTTGAGAGATATAAAGCATTATTATTCACTGACCAATTTGCAAACATATGCTATTGCTTTAAATGATTTTTATTTTAAATGACTGGAGCACGTAAGCATACGTCTGCTAAAATGAATGTTTCTCATACGACCCTCTTTTTTCTTTGTCAGACAGCTCTGCTCTATACCACAAAGAAAAACCTATCATGATACAATGCCACTACATCCGACAAATGGTAGCATCATGTTTTCCAAATTTCTGTGTTCTTCTACATTCTAAAATTGATCTGAAAACTTATGTTACTCAAATTCTGAAAGAACACATTACAAAATACCCTAAAAAAGGCCAAATTGACTTAAGTTGTCACTACTCTAGACTACGGGCATGTTGGTATTTACTGAAAAGAAGTCTGTCCTATCTGTGTATCTATGTGTACTGAGGTATTTTCTCATTGTGTTAAATTATTTCATTACTTTACCCTTCTATCACCTGAAGAGTAAGAAAATATTCCTATTTTGCATAGACGTTACAGAGACCCTAGGTAAACCAGATCATTTGCCCTAAACAACACAAAACCAAGGTAAAATCAAAATTACTTCTGTGATCAGGGAACTATTGCACTCCGGGCATAAAATATGCTACAGAATCTGGCTTGGGGAATTTAAAGAATTTATCCTAGAGGTAAGCTAGACAGAGAAGATGAGTCTCCAGAGACTTGGAGCACATGGGGCCAGGTAGCAGGCTAGTGGCAGAGAGAGATTTCTTGTATTCCCAATCCATTTCAATGGAAACCTTGTTTTTCTACTGTGTTTCAACGGACACTGTAGACCTCCTGCACTGTTCCATCCTGCTCTTGCACAGCTTTCCCAGCTGCTGCCATCTCCTCCTCACCTCCCAGCACCTACCCAACACCACCAATGCATTACCCAGAAGAGTTTATATGGCTTAGCTCCCCTCAATGATATGCCTCATTATTCAAGTTATATGCCTTACCAGAAGGCAATTACTGAAATAACACTTATCTAAGCTTACTTACTNCCACCAATGCATTACCCAGAAGAGTTTATATGGCTTAGCTCCCCTCAATGATATGCCTTATTATTCAAGTTATTTGCCTTACCAGAAGGCAATTACTGAAATAACACTTATCTAAGCTTACGTACTTGTATGCATGTTATTTGTCAATTTTTTATTGACTACATAGGAGAACAGGAAAAGTGCTTGTATATTGCTATTTTACTGTTGCTAACCTGACAGGTGGTATTACTAATTCCTCCTGGAGGATGCAGACACATTACCTATCTAGCTTGGAAATACTTAGTGTAGGAAATAGTACCAGATTTTAATAAAAAAGCTATTTTCTTTCTTTTAATACAGGGGAAAGAAGTAGATTTGTTATTTTTAGAACACCATGTATAAACATATGAGACAGTAGGCTTTGAAAGAAGTGTAACTTTTATTGAGAAGGTCACAGGTCATATCAAAGTACAAATGTTTTAAACTGTTCACTTCTATGATTTTGTACAAGTAGTTTTATTTTATGAGGTAGAATTTAGTAACTCCTATTACTTTTCTTTCTACATCTCAGGCTACTGGATATTATAAGTAAAGTTAGGAAGCATTTTTAAAGAAAGCATATTTCTTTTGATAGTCTATGTTACAATTTGTGTTATTTCAGAAATAAATTGCATAGCAGCGGAAATTGCTTCACAGTTCTTCTTGTGTCCCTCCTTTTCCTCCTTGTTATTTTGATTTATAATACTAGAATGTTTTTTTCTGAAAGCCCTTGATCTTACAGAGCATAAAACCAGATGATGCTTCCTGCAAATCAGTTTACCAGGTTTGTCTTCTCACCTCACCTTTGAGAATAGACTCTTCCCTTTCCAGCATTTTCATGCCAGAGAGAAATATAACAAATACATACAATTCATTATTTTTCATCATATTTTGAATAATATCAATTTTATTCTTTATTCGGTTGAAAAGATAAACTTCCTTGGTTAGGTACGTCGTATTGGAGAAATAGTTGAAAATCCCTTTGTCTGCAAGCTCTGTTAAGCTCCTGGATTCACAGAATATTATGTGAAAACTTGTTAACTCTTTAAGGTTTTTAGTTTCCTATAACATTACTTGGAATTACTGGTTGGAATAATCATTGTAATCACTACTTTTAATCCAGGGAAGAACTTTCTGGAGAAGGTCTCCTAGACCCAGCTAAGTGACTAGAACTGTGACATGAATTTAGAGGTATCACACACAGAGTGTGTCTGAATGACGTAGAAGTGGAAAATAGGTATTAATACTTGTTTTCTGCCCCAGCTGATCCTGCAGAGGGTCCAAATATCCATGGGAAGAGTCTGAGCAGGAAAGAGAGCCATGTGAGCACATTGTTCTTTCAGAAGATTTAATGGTTAAGCAGCATTATGAAAGTCTAATTTTTTTTATCTCTTCCTTCCGATGGGAAGCTACACAGGTTCCCACTGATAGGTCTTGCACTTCAAAGCTTGTATGACAGGAACAGGTATGCCTAGATTTTCCAAGCTATATCTTCATTCTAAGATTTTAAACTAACAGGATTCAGATCTTCATGGCCAGGTCAGTACTGTAAGACAAGGGGCTATTCTAGATAACTTAATTGAAGTTTCTGATCTCTAATCTTGATGCCAGATTTACAATGACCTCTAAAGTTCATTATATTCCTTCAGGACAATCCCCCACAAAACAAACTTTTTTAAAAAACTTTTTGCATACAGCAAATATTTTCAAAATCCTTTCTTCTTCAAGTGTTTATGACAAGGGTCTTATCAGAGAGCTATTCAACAAACATAAAGCTTACTCAGGTAAGACATTTTAACTTTGCTTTCTATAATAGCTGACTCTTCAGTTTGCTCTGCTATATAGTTCAGGGCTCATTAACATTTCATTATAAACCTTGATTACTCTGACTAAGGACATAAGCTATTACTAGCAGCATATCTGAAAAGAAAGCAGATTTTCATGCTTGAATATATTTTGATGAATTATTTGGAAATTTTGAATGGTTGGTTGGTGAGAAAAAGTACTTTATCCAAGAACAAGATGCACTGATTCACGTTCAGTGAAATGTCTAAATTTTTGTTCATAGCATAAAAGCATTCTTTTTAATAATCTCTAACTAAACAAACTTGGACCGTGTAAATAAGTATGACTGAATACTATAAGGAAAACATTCAGGGGCCCTTAAAATATATAAGAACACAAGAAAGTCCAGACTAAATGTTCAAGTGATGCAGGATCCTGCCTCTGACAAGGGAGAAGAGAAGACGCTATGTGGAGCTCTATACTCTTCATTTCGTCAATGATGGAAACCATGGCAAACATTCAATATCAGAGATACTTAGGTAATTTCCTTGTCAAATACATACTTTTTAAATACTCATAAATCTTGAGTCATTTCTTTGTTGATCATGGCAAAAGCATAGATTTATGAAGGGGAAATCATGCTTGACTAATCTGATAGCCTTCTATGATTAGGTGAGTAGGTTAGTGAATGACGGGAGAGCAGTGCATGTTGTTTACCTTGAGTTTGGTAAAGCCTTTGACACTGCCTCCAGTCATTTGGCACTGTGTCCCTTAAAAATCATCACAGACAAACTGAGAAAGTATGGGTTACATAAGTGGACAGTGAGGTGGATTTAAAATTGGCTGAACAACCAGGTCCATAGAGTTGTGATCAGTTGTACAACGTACAGTTGGAGGCAAGTCAATAGTGATGTACCCAAGGGGTTGATACTGTGTCCTGGTTTGGGCCAGAACAGAACCAATTTTCTTTTAGTAACTTAAATTTTTAGTTAAGTCTCTTCT
>VZSC01016790.1:33029-52096 GCA_013398225.1 Steatornis caripensis | reverse complement strand
CTGTGCGCTCATCTAAGCCACTCTTCCTGAGCTTTCCTATGAGGATGTTGTGGGAGACAGTGTCAAAAGGCTTGCTGAAGTCAAGGTAGACAACATCCACTGCTCTCCCCTCATCCACGCAGCCAGTCATGCCATCATAGAAGGCTATCAGATTGGTCAAGCAGGATTTTCCCTTGGTGAATCCATGTTGACTACTCCGGATAGTCTTCTCCTCCTCCATGTGCTTACAGATGACTTCCAGAACGAGCCGTTCCATCACCTTCCCAGGGATGGAGGTGAGACTGACTGGCCTGTAGTTTCCCTTCTCCTCAGATTTCCTCTCAACACATGATAAGCTATGACTATAAAGCATGGGAAGATAGGGAGAGTCTAAAATACAAAGTATTTAAATCTATGGGGCAGACAGCTAAAAATTAACTAGGAGCATCATTAGGGAAGTTCTTCATACCAGATTTAGGGTCAAGGTCTTCAAGGAGAGCTGTAACAGAAATAAAATGACTGAACTTCACAGAATGAACTGTAAACTTGAGTTTTCACCATTTTCTTTACTCAGTGGACTGAGTCCATCCCCTCAAAGAAACTCCCCCTGCTTAAGCAGACAGGAGATTCTTGTAAAAAGCAATCAAGAGAGCCAAGAGACTAGGAGACGAGTTTTCCATCTCTGGTTCCTGAGAGAAGGGATAACATCCTGACTGGTTGAGTTGTTCGGAGGTGATTGCTTTATTTATTATCAACTTACATCCTTTCCTTTGGTTAGCAAATCATATGCAAACCACTTAAACCGGGCTTGATTGTCTTTGATTGTATCCATTATGCATGAGGGTTCACTAAAAAGTTTAGATGAATATTTTTCAGAGATGGCTTGTGCGCTTTGGTTATTTGCTATTAGTCATGTAGTATGCATTCAGTCATGTGTGAACATTTCTGCTCTATAAAGGTATAACTATCCTGTTATTCTGTTACGAAAATCACACAATGCATTCTTAGACCGTCATGTTGATGACAGTTATTTGTACTAAAATGGGTTTGAATTTCGGATTCTCTATCCTCCGTAGCCCAGAGAGTTGACTAAAGATTAATGAAAAATTAATATTGATGGTCTTAGAAAGTACATTTACTGACCAACTGAGTAAGTTGTGTTATTTTTAAAAAATCATACAGAACTTTAACATCTTTTTGCTACTTTTCAGGTTTATGGCTCATGTCAATTTTAACTTTGGATTATCCTCCTATTTAAAGCATTATGGATGTCCTATAAAGGATTAGTAACATTTGACAGACTTGTGTGTGTCTCTATCATGTACAGCTATTAAAGTAAAATAATACTCAGTTAGTGTGAATGTCTTATAAATGGTTGTTGCATGTTATTGCCTGGAGGTTTTTGCTCACTCTTAGTCAATAGCCTGATATTTTTCAAAGATCAAGAAATAATGCAGCCAACCATGAAATCAGACATAATTTCCCAACTAGAATTAGGTCTGGACAAAAAATATTAACAAACATCTAAGAATGTTTATGAATAAACAAACTAATTTATTTCCAAAAGGGCATATAACCAGATGACCAGAACACTGGCACAACCCTAGTAATCAATTAATGCATTTTTAACATATTAGTTTTAGGAAGACATTCATCACTGATTTATCACATAGCTTTTTTACTTGTCTCCTTTTAATAAAATACGTTTTCATTAACTAAGGAGTAGAATATATTCTGTGCATATTGTTTGAAATATTACTGAAATAAACAGTAAATGATCAAAAGAAAGGTAGAGAAACTTCAAATTATCTAGTCTGTGCTTCATTGCAGTAAATACATGTTCAACACATATTCATAAAAAGCAGGCCTGATTCCTGAAGTACTCATGAAAAAAGACAAATTTTCATTTATTTAGTCTCAATTCATTCTACTACTCTTGAAAATAAGATCGATAATCACAGCTGCTTTAAATAGAATTTCTTGAAATGTAACGGCTTCGTTTTGTGAGAACATTTAATAATTATTTGAAAGAAAATTCCAGGATTCTTAAAAAACAGTGCATTCCTGTAAACCTTTAAAGCCATGCTTAAAGTTGAAAAGCATTTGAAAACCCCTTGCTTAATTTAAGATGTGTAGATGTATTTAAGACAAAAACAATTGTTAGAGTGAGGTTGTCCTTTGAAGGACCACAATGATTGTTATACAAGAAAGGTGTAAATGTACTTTTTAGCGTGGCATTTCACCAATAAATGAGTATTGTTCTTATTCCTATATTCATCTAACACCCACACAGACACACTTCATGCATTATTTTTATGATTTTTCTCACTGTCCCTGGAGGTAATTCAAGTGGCAGATGAATCTGAAAACTTCCATGAAGTTACTACATAAAATATGGCAAGTTTCTCAGTCAGTGTTTATAAGTATAACCCTCTGCTAAACCCGCCCTTCTGCTATGACCTAAAAGACTATTAGCAATCTGCTGGGAATGTCCTTTATGTTGTTTCTACCCAGGTGTTATAGCTCCAGAGTACCCTCCGTCATCACCCTGTTTGAGAGCGATGAGCCCTGAGCTCCCGTCACAGAGACCCCCACCTGCACAGCTCATGCTGCAGCAGGAAACATTGTGAGCAGGGATTTGCCTGAGCTTCTCGGTAGCTACATCTCTGTTAGTAATCTGCACAAGGTCAGGGCAGGGATTCAAGTTATGTTAAGCTCTTCTCCATGATGAGTCTGTACTGCTTTGGGGGAAAAAAGTATTTAGCTGTGTTCCGTAAACCTTCATAAGCGGGGAATCATGTAAGGCCCACTTTATTTACTAGTCTAGGCTTATGTTGTTTTCAAATACAGCACAGTCCATGTTGTAGGTCCAGCACCTGGTCCAACCCAGCTGATGCCTGTCTGGAGTCCTGGCATCACACAGGCAGACTGGGAGCTGGGACACAGCTGTATCATCTGGGCTCCCAGTTTTACATTTACACTGGCAAACCTGTTCTGGAGCTATAAATCCTGATGTGCCATCACCAGTTGCATTTTTTCCACTGCAGGGCTAAGGTGGTTTTGGGGTGCCTCGTCTTCATGCATTCAGCCAGGGAGTCAGGGCAATTCTGTCAGAAGCTCATCTGCCTCTCAGCTGAAGCATGTCAGACACCAAAGGCTCAGAGACATCTGACGTTTCTAGGACAAAACTTACTTTTTCCTGGAAGTTTTCAGCTCAGCTTTGCTCATGACAATTCTCCTGAAGGGATAATTTTCTAATTCTCTACTACACCACTGATCACTGCAGCCCACAGCTCCTTACAGGGTATGAAGAACAGATAATGTCTGAAGGTATCATGGTTTGGGTGGGATGCCTTCTGCTGTCTCACTGCTACCTTCTGTCCTTGGTGACACAACATGCTCCTGTGCACGCAGAGCAATGGCCCTGTCCCTTCGCACAGGGTACCAAGTTGCAAACAAGATAAAACTGGAACAAGATAAGGTAACTCAAAACTGATTTTGTTTCAGTCTCCATTACAAATAGAGTGCCTTTAACAGAGGCTTAAAAACAAGTATAGCTTGTGGTATAATGAATTAAAAATAAAGGTGTTTTTTTTTGTTTTCAGAGAAACAAAACATTTAAAGATCCACTGGCCCATGTAATTAGTTCTGTGGCCCTTGTTTTATGATATAGAAAACAGTAAACTGTAATACTGAGGCCGATGATTTGTGATGCTGGGCAGCCACAGCTTACATTCACTTGATATATAATTGATAATGCTTACTGCTTCAGAAAGCCAGACATAAAGTGAATAAGCCTGTGGGGCCACGTCAGCTTTTGATTTTCAGTCATGTTGAGGAGTGTATGCAGATCAGCTCTTCATTAATTAACTGAACTGTTTAGTGTGGAAAAGCTTAATTATATGTTTTAAAAAATATTTTGTCACACTGAATTACAAAACAAAGTAACAGCAGACACTGAATAATACAAAGCATGAAACAATTCTAAAAATCTATATTGATTAAAATTATTAAAACTTCACATATTGTCCCAATAGAATGCCTACTGGTATTTCATAACATTAAGTAAGAAAAGAGGCTACAAAAAAATAGTTCAACACACATGTAAAACTTTATGAACTCCTAATCTATAAAACTATAATTGTCATTCAAATAAGAATTCTTTCCATGTGGGAATAGGAACTCATCTAGTTTAAACAAACAAACTAGCTTGAATCATTGGTCATCACCATTTGACCACATCCATTCAGGTTTTTAATATCTCCAGAAATTCCACAACCTCTCTATGCAAACTGTGAAAGTGTTTGACCTCCTCACAAAACAAAAAAAACCCCTGAAACTAAACTAGGTTTTTTGTGTTCAGATGGAATTTCATGTGTTTGCATTTGTGCGTATTGCCTCTTGTTCTGCCAGTGGGCACCACTGAGAAGAGTCTGGTTTCCTCTTCTTCATTCCCTCCCATCAGGTACTTACACACATTGATGAGAGTCCCTTGACTCTTCTCCAGGCTGAACAAGTCCCAGCTCTCAGTCTCTCCTCACACAACAGATGGTCCAGTCTCTTCATCATCCTTGTGGCTCTATGCTGGACATACTGCCTTAAGTTCATATGTTTCTTGTACCGTAGAGCCTAGAACCAGACGAAGCATTCCAGATGTGAAGGTGAAGGTGGTGGGTGTCTGTGCATGTGCAACTTCAGATTTTTAATGTATCATTGGCAACTGGGTCACCATCACGGTGGCATATCACTATGTTTTGTCCATGTTACGTGTGCATCGATTTGTATAATTAGGACTGACATTACTTTTCACTACAAAACATATTCTTCTATGAATTTGTTTCTGTCAATCTGTTAATAATGTCAATGTGCTATAACATGGGCCATATAGACTGATCCCTCTTAAAATAATACAAGACACTGTTATACAATAGTGCTTTGTACCCCTAACATGTTACATATCCACAGATTTCTTTGGCACCTTCACCAGTTCCACTAATTAGTGTGTTTCTATATTTATCAACTCTTTTCATTGACCTTAGCAGAATGCGACAAACTCATTTAATGTCTTAATAGACCATACATTCAATAGCTCAGTAATTTATTCAATCTGGAAGGCATTGCTCCTTGACGTTATCGCCCAGTTTATGTACTCCACACAACAAATTCTTTTCACTTATAACAAACACTAATCAAATGGCAAAGGCATTCTGGCAGTCTGCTCTGAATATTAAAGATTTATGTCAACAAGATTAACTTTTATAATCCTTGCTTGCATGGTGTTTAGACATCATGTAGATTAATGGATCTCGCTACCAGAGCTGTAGATCTCTAAAGTTCCTTTACAGTGAACTTTATTTCCCTTTGGCTTTAACTAATTGAAGATAACTGCTCTACATAATTGCATATGGCATTAGCCGTGAAAACTCTGAGAGTCAGACGAGGGGACAGTCCTTGTTTGTCAGGGACTTGTGTGATTTAGCTCAATGATGTAATTGGTAGATATGAACTAAACCCACAATTTTATGAAAACATATTACAAAGTTGAAATGCACTGCCAGAACAAAACACAAAACAAAGCAGTACTTTCCCAGATTTACTGCAACAGTTAACAGCTAGAGCATCTATCACTGAGGATATCTCGTTGGTAGAGATACATGACATGAAGACAAAGGTCATTATAAAGCTGAACGAAAATAACTTTAAAGACAAAGTACTTTGTTTAAAAAAAAAAACACACAACGGAGGTTTCTTTCTTCAATACTAAGGATTAAACAAAGTAGGAGAAAACATGTTTTTTTCCAATGCAAGCATGTTCTATTATTGTATCCGATCTAATATTAGTTTCATATGTGCTCCAGCAAAGTTATCCACATCTAATCAAAGTAAAAATTACTATAGTTCTACTTATTAACACAACAAAGCAGAAATAGGAAAGATCAACTTACTTTCATTTGCCACAGCCTAAAAGAATACACATGAACTTTTGTCATAATTACCTTAAAGAATGACCTGGTTTTTTTAGACCATTGAACCTGATTGCTGGGTTACAGTTCCAGACTCACTAATGACTTGTAACTGCTATAGAATGAATCTCTATGTAATCTCCCATGTAGTTCAAGATGCATTTATTATCATTGATATTAGAAACTATGTCTTTTTTTCTTTTAGTAGTGCCTTGTTTTATCATTCTACTGTTATCCCTTGTGGAAGGCCTTTTCTCAGATTAAAGAACAGGTAAACACAAAAAACATCATACTGCCTTACAACAGCTGTCCTTCTAGCTCAATAGTGTGTCCCTGGCAGAGGTAATAGGGGATATCACTTAGGGAGAACCTTGCCAGTATTTGTGGTCTGTTCCTGTCTTATTCCTCTAACATCCATTTTTAGATTCCTGCCCAAACACTTTGATCCCAGACTATTCTATTTATTGACCTGATGATTCATTACGAAAGAGTCTTTTTGTATGGAAATATTTTGACCATAAAAAAGCCGCATATTAGATTTTGAACTGAGCACCTTAAAATTCTCTCTCTCCTCTCCCCCATTTTTTTTTCCCGTATTCCTTCTTCTACCTGTTTTGAACTCTTTCTAATTTTTCCAAAATCTCCCCAAATTTAGACTTCAGAACTGGATGAAATAACAGTTGAACCTATGTAATTGACATGTTTTCTCTCTGATGTTTTCCTGTTTACTTAGCTAACGCTCCTGTGCACTCTAGCATCAAACAGGGATTCTGTGTTCAACTGGTAATCTATTACTACCTCTCAGCTATCCCGTTCCAATGGAATGGCACGCCAGCCTTCATTCATTGGTGGCTGAGTCTATTCTCCTTCTGGCACATCCATCTGTGGACTGCTATATCACAGTAGAATGCAGACTAAATCAAATTTGCTATGTGAGTTGTACATGTTTACAGCATATTTATGCTTCTTCTCTCTAAAGGGATTATTTACTTACATTGGGTAATTTTCTTTGTCTTTGGAATATGATTGGTTAAGGGGTAATTGTCCTTTCCAAGCTAAACTGTAATTTGATTGTTCCAGAATCTAACTGTTAATCATATCTGATTTAGGTAGTGCAGCACACTAACATAAAAAAGCATAAAGATACTTTGTCTTCAAGGCACAGACAAATTTGCATTTGTCTCACTGATTTTTAGTTTTCTGTAAAATACATATATTTCCTAGAATCCTACCCAATTCAAAGAACAGATCTATCACCTTGGCAAGTACTAGACTTAACTGTTAATCAGTAGCTTTGCCAATGAAGGAACAAAAAATGTTGAGATGCATACTGTTGTCTTAAACAACTTGTTTTAAAAGTAGACAGACAAATGTGCTAAAACAGAGATGAAGGTAATGCAGACATTCTAGATAAAAGTAGTAATTACTTGACATTGTATTATTATATTCCTAAGTCTAATAAGATTCCTCTCTGTGTGAACATTGATCATTACTGAAATACCTTGTCATTGCCAGCTCATAATCTGATAAACTCATCTAACTGTGTTATTTAGGTGTGACTTTCTCCCTGATTTCCTCTTACCTGCTGTATCACTTTCAAATGCCCTATCTTCAGAACTAGCTTTTGTACGGTATTTCATTGCCTCCACACATTTTCTACTACTTCCCAGCTGCCCTTATTCACTTTGCCAAAGAATCTTTCTGCATCCCACACTTACCACTAGTGACTTTTCCTTGTCAGTCCTTCCCTGTACAGCTTCCCTTTTCCTGCCATTCCCAACACAAGGAAGGTAATAGGGAAAGAATATGCTCAGAGGTGTTCAGAGTTCTGACAAAAATCAGATTCAGCATATTTTGCAAGGTTTTAGGTTAGAGGTAGGTAATGAAAGAGCCTCAGTTTGTATCTCCAGCTTCAGAAATTCTTCCTCCAGCAGCTTACCTCTTGTCGCCTGGAATTGTTCTGAGATGGGCTTTGTGTTTGAAACAAGCAGGACTGGTACTCTCTGCTTTTTTCAGTATTTCCTTTGTTGTTATAGGGCGGGGGGAGGGGGGGAAGGAATGCTGGAAAGGAAGCAGATGATGAAAAAGAAGTTCTCAACCTCCAGCTGCCAAAAGGCACCCTTCTTTCTCCCATTTCTTCAGTGTCTCCCTGAATGCAGAGTGGATAGAGATGATGACATGGGCAACAGCAGCACAGATTGCACTCAAGGCAGGAGGAAGGAGAGGGTTTTTACCATACCTTCCCCTCTGTGACCAGATGGGCATCCTCTGCTAGGGCTTTAATTTTGGCTTTGACACCAGACATTCTTCCTTTCTTGTTTTAAACCATGGTATCACACATTTTATCATCAGTAGTGTATAGCTCACTGCAAGCTTAATCTTCTGTTTTGTCCTAATGGAGGAGGTGGTTGGACTGAATCTCTGGAAAGATTAATCGTGGTAAATTTGCCCTTAGCGCCCCATAAGAGTAACTGCAATAGCAACGGCAGACTACTAATTCTGACAAAGTCTTAATCCACCTGCCTTCATGGTTTCCAGAAAAGTTTACATTCTTATTTCATAGATTTTTTTTTTTAACAAAAGCAAGGAAATATTTTCTTGCTTATGACACCTATCACATATTACTCACTTTCCTGAGGATAGTAAGATCTGACACAGCATCCCTGCAAATAGTTATTAGTTGTTGTATATACTGCCTATACCAGCTGATACTTCTTTTCATCAATCAACTGCTTTTCCTTTCTGCACCTTCTGTGTTCTTTATAGCATGCTCGTGTGCTGTAGAGAAGGTTTTCCCTCTCAGGTGGAGATAATTCTATTGAGATACAAAACATTTAATACCATGCAGCAAGAGAGGCTCATGTATCAAGGGTGTTGTTACTGTCTAACCTGATCCTTAATTCTACTTAGATTCTATAGATAGTTGAACCAGACAAAATTGCTAAGCGACATGCTGAATTTAACCAGCATATACTTACATTTGGTTTCTTTTTGTCACCAACCTCACAATTTCACAAGCCATAACAAGCTCACTTGTTGCATACCAGTAGCTGAATTGGTAATTACGGTGCCAGAAATACTGAGAAAAGAGTAGTAAAATTTTAATTGTGCAACATACTCTGGCTGTAGCAGTGGAATGCCTGTATAAGACTGTTTATTGTACCACATCACATTTAAAAAATATATTTGAAGCTATTAAGATATTAATAGTCTTGTCAACAAGCTTTTTGGAAAGAAAAATTTTAAATTTTTATTTGATGACAAAGCATCAAAAAACATCACAAGCCTTATAATCTTGTGTAATATCTGTCTACTCTATCCATATTCGTCTTTGGTCTTGTACTTTAACTGTAAGCTTTTCTGGGCAGTTATTTTTGGTACATATTCACTGTTTAGTAAAGGACATAGACATTGCTTATGACGTTTTGCTGAACTCTTTTGAAAAGGATCCACATCTTCATACAAAATCTCTGAGCAAAGCATAGAAGGTAAGTATTGCTTCTTTGAAGCGGTGAACTTCCAACTAATCTCGCTTTAGACTGGACATCAATGGATAGTGTTCAGTGGCTCCACACTTTTCTCCAACGTGCCTTTGACAGAAACTTTGCGTTTTTAAATACAGTGATATAGCCAGAAGTGAATTGCAGTAGAATAGGTAAGAGTTTCCCAGAGAAACACATTGTTTACTTGATCAGTTTGCCCAAGCCAAACCCAGGGAAAATATCTCTCAGGAAGATAGGCAGCCATATGTCACTGTAGCCCTTGTTGTCCATGTTCCACTTTTGTTTAATTTTTTATTTTCCCTGCCTTTCACTGGATTCCTAATCTCATTCACTGTTGGAGGTAGTTGAGCATGAGAGAGCCCTTGTCAGTGACATTTGGCTGTGGGAGAGCTCTGAGACCTTGGAAAGCGAGTGCCCAGAGGCAAAGAGATAGGCCTGGATCAGAAAAGAGTACAGATGAGATCACCTCCACAGGCTGCAAAACTCTACCCCTCACACAGAGCAGGTATTTCAGATATCAAAATATTGCAAACTCTATCTGGTAGAAGATCTCAATTTAGTCTCATATTCACTGCAGGCAGTAATTGCAATCATCATGGAAGTAATGAGGAAGAAGTTATAACTACTTAGTTTGTCTTCAGTTGTCTGTGCAGGGAGAGACTGAAAATTTCTGCTCATTAGCAGTATTGAAATTGCAGAAATTGTTCATCTTTCAACATAGCCCAAAACCCAATTAAAATAAAATAACAGCTAAGATTTGGTAATTATAGAGAGTTTTTAATCCTATCTTCAGAAAAAAAATCCTTTTAAATTCTCACAGTAACAATGAATTTAATTTTGATGTCTGCATTGCCTTTTTCAATAGCAGCTGATTCTTTTTTCTCTAAAAAAGTGGTGAAAAGAAACGTCATGCACACCATCATAATAAGTGCACATAGATATCTTCCTGCATGCTCTTCTTCATTAACTTTTACCTTCATTATCCCATTGAAGATAAAATACTACTGGATTTGAAATGAAGGTGGACATTGGACATTCTTAAAATTCATATGATGAATATTACATTCTCACTGAATACACAACATTTATACATTTTTATCCATTTCCCTCACATTTGCACTATCACTGTCCACAATGTGCAAACTGCACTGTTTATTAGTAGATATTATCTATTTGGTATGAAAATAGTACAAAATTCTTTGAACGGCACTGGAAATGTAGCATTTCCCTGCTTCTGCATGATGAGAATATATTTTTGACAGTGTAACGTACTATTTGTTCTTGAAAGTTAAGAATAAAAGTCTTCCTATCTTTCTCTGAAAGTATTAATGTTGTACTGTCAGGAAAGATTACTGTCCAGAACTGAGCAGCTGTGTGATTTATTCTCTGCAGATATACCATAACATTTGGTTATTAAAGAAAAACAGAGCTTCTGGAGAGGGAGCATTAGCTTTGCTTTAAACATGTTTTGTCATTCCTCTTTCTTCTTGAAGTTTATTTTTGCTTGAAAAAATAGAAACTGAACTGAACCTTTGTAGGCTTTACTCACACAGAATAAACACTATTATAAAAATAAAACACTATTAGCAATTAGAGCAAGGCCTGATACAAAATAAATAAATGTTTCATCATTTTATACAAAAATATATTCCAGTTTATATAGTATGTCATGAAAGTTATTTTAGTGTGTTATCATGCAAGGATACTTCATCTATTATATCAAATGAAATTAGTACCTTTTCTGTCAATGGAGTTCAGAATTAAAGTATTTTAATGTATGCACTCTATGTCTTGAAATCATTTGTAGAATCTAAATCAATTTAAAAGCTCATAAATATGAATAATTTTTTTTCATTGTTTGTTTGACTTTTGTCTTTAACCACAATAACAAAAACCAAATCGTCCAGCAATGTGTAAATCACATGAGATTACAGCCGTATTACTAGAAAATATCATTAACAAGAAATTGTAATACTTATAAATAAAAATAATTTTGAATTACGAAGGGTAGATAGCACACAATACCTTTTCAAAACAATCTAAACTACTTATTTAGATTGAATTCTTCTCTTGAAAATAGTGGGAAGAGGTTTGATATTAAATTCTAGATAATTAATTTCAATGCAATTTTCTAAACTTCTACTCTTAGTAAAGTGTTCTGATTGGAGAAAAACAACTGCAAAATTTTACAAACGTATTTGAAAAGTTTGGAGCAGTAAAAATTAATCCCATACAAGCTGTCTGTCAGGTGTCATGTACATGTTTCAGTCAAACTTTGAAATTATTCATTTCATGAAATTACTAGAACACCACATATTTCACTAGTACATGAAATTTATATATAGACCTTATAATTTGGAGTCATTTGAATTATTAATACAAAAGAATACATAAAATTATTTTTGCGAATAAGTCTCTAAATTTGCTCTTAAACGACAGATTAATACACATCACTTTATGGAACTGTTTCTTAGTTTTCCATTTGAGACTGTTCCAAGAGGTTGTTACAAACAGTAGTCACTTCCCAGACTGACCAGTTTTCCTAAGAGCACAGTTTTGATCTGTGCTGCAGGGTAGGTAAGACAAAGGTATTGCAAGTGTCTTTCTTTGACTTTCATTGCTGAAACTCAGATCCACAGAATCTTTTGGTACCTCTCATTTCTCCAAGGTTTCAAAGAACATCTGATGAAAAGAAAACTACTCTTCCTAATGTCAGTGTCACCATGGAATTTTTCCTGGAGTTGATCCTAGCACCCTCTTCGATCATAACCTATTCTGGTAAAAAGGAGTGTGAGAGGCAGAAAAGGCCTTAATGTTGTGTAAAGCACTGGCAAAACATCAGTGTGCTATCAACACTGTTTTGGTCACAAATCCAAATCATAACACCATACAGACTGCTATGAAGAAAATTAACTTCATCCCAGCCAAAAACAGTACAATGTTACTATATGCTTTTATACCCCTGCCTAGATATCTGCAACTGGCCATTGTGAAAGTTTGTACAGATGGACTCCTGCATGAGTTAGCATTGCCATTTTTGTATTAAAATGTCTTCTGACTGTTTTAAGGTTTCACTATCAATACTTTTCATAGAATCAAAGGGTCTCTAAATTGCATACTCAACAGAGGGCATCCGGTTTTCATATGAGCAATGTCATGAACCTATACCAGAATGTGCCAACAAATCTGGAGTGTAGCAGACCCTTTTCAAGCCCCTTTTATTATCCTGTCACAGATTTTCAGAATCTTGCAGGTTGTAAGAATCAGAACCTTATAGCTTGCAGAGACCATCATGCATCTTCCAGACAAAGTTCTTTGCTTTACTGTACCTCTAATTTGTATCATAAAATCAAAAGTCTGGTTAAATTCTTCAGGACGTTAAAGCAACCCTACATAAAGACAGGGGTCTTATCGGATTTTATCCTTGCATGTGAATGTAGATGATGACACAGTACTTTTTGGAAATAACCATGTATCTGAAACTGTATACAAGAGGGGGTTTATTTCTTTTTATAGAAATGTTTTCTAGAAATGTTTTGTAGAAATGTTGATACTTGCTATAGGATTCTGATTATTTTTCACACTTTATGAGTGAACATTGTTTAGAAAAAGCAAAATAAAAAGTTTAAGACTGACTTTAATACAGACATAACAGATGTGCTAAAGGTAGAAAAAAGTATCTTAAACTTATTTTAGCAAAGCATTTGGACATATGGTTGACATTACCTAAGACACATTTAAGAACCTTACAGGTTCAAATACATATTAAAACAAAATCTGAGAAGTTCAAATCAGGCAAATATTTTTTCAACCCATCCATATCTGTTTCACCCTTCTCATTATCTTGCTTGTCCTGGTTTCTGCTGGGGTAGAGATAATTTTTCTTCTTAGTACCAAGAATAGTGTTATGTTTTGGCTTTAGTATGGGATTTGGTATGAGAAGAATATTGGTAATACACTTACGGCTTTAGTTGTTGCTAAGAAATCAAGGACTTTTCAACTCCCCATGTTTTGCTACTGTGCGGGTGCACAAGAAACTGGTAGGGAGCATAGCCACAGCAGCATCCATATAGGCTAATGGGAAATATATATATATATACAGACCATATATTTATATATTTCTATATAAAATACCATATAATGTGATGCTCAGCATATAAAACAGGTGGAAGAAGAAGGAAGTGGGGAACATTCAGAGTGATGGCATTTGTTGTCCCAAGCAACCATTATGCNGAAATGTTGATACTTGCTATAGGATTCTGATTATTTTTCACACTTTATGAGTGAACATTGTTTAGAAAAAGCAAAATAAAAAGTTTAAGACTGACTTTAATACAGACATAACAGATGTGCCATATGTGCCATAACAGGTAGAAAAAAGTATCTTAAACTTATTTTAGCAAAGCATTTGGACATATGGTTGACGTTATCTAAGACACATTTAAGAACCTTACAAGTTCAAATACATTTTAAAACAAAATCTGAGAAGTTCAAATCAGGCAAATATTTTTTCAACCCATCCATATCTGTTTCACCCTTCTCATTATCTTGCTTGTCCTGGTTTCTGCTGGGGTAGAGATAATTTTTCTTCTTAGTACCAAGAATAGTGTTATGTTTTGGCTTTAGTATGGGATTTGGTATGAGAAGAATATTGGTAATACACTTACGGCTTTAGTTGTTGCTAAGAAATCAAGGACTTTTCAACTCCCCATGTTTTGCTACTGTGCGGGTGCACAAGAAACTGGTAGGGAGCATAGCCACAGCAGCATCCATATAGGCTAATGGGAAATATATATATATACAGACCATATATTTATATATTTCTATATAAAATACCATATAATGTGATGCTCAGCATATAAAACAGGTGGAAGAAGAAGGAAGTGGGGAACATTCAGAGTGATGGCATTTGTTGTCCCAAGCAACCATTATGCGTAATGGAGCCCTGCTTTCCTGGAAATGGCTGAACACCTGCCTGCCGATGGGAAGTAGCGAATGAATTTCTAATCTTGCTTTGCTTGCGTGCACAGCTTTTGCTTTGCCTATTAAACTGCCTTTGGTTCAACCCATGAGTTTTCTCACCTCTACCCTTCTGATTCGCTCTCCCATCCTGCCACAGGGGACTGAGCAAGAGGCTGGGTGGGGCTTGGTTGCCAGCTGGGGTTAAACCAAGACATCGTTACATAACACGTTCCATAATATTCTATCAGTGGTGTCATTCTACAACATAAACAAATGAAAGGCTGTCTTCTCAGTAAGCATAACACAAACAGATAAATGTCTGATTATACTCTGCAGATTGCTCTGTTTTGGGTTTAAATAAATGACCTTTTTCTAAACTTTTCTCTGAGAATGAGGGAATTCAAACAATCTTTTGATTGTATACTTGTAGGAATTTTTCTTTGGCAAGCCTCGACTGAATTTTAGGACACTATTACCCAACCAAGAGTATGTTTTTCATGTTTCATTTTAGCAGAGAAGAAATAAGAAAAAACAAACCAGGGAAAAGACAGAAAAAAAATATATTTAAAGAATTATAGTAATTATTTTCTCTATCTGAGCTATGTACTCATTTTAAGAGGGCTATTCTGCATTTTCCTAATTTATCTGAGTAGTAGGAAGATATTTTACATGCTATTCTATAAGTTTATAGCAAAACCATGTTTTTTCTATCTATCATAAAAATAAGTTGAGTAGCATCTCAGACAAAATGTGATGCAGTTCAAATTCAAAAAATCATTCTTTCAAAGGATCCAGGACTACACTGTATTACACTGAACAGTATGCATAAGCATTTTTACTCTGATGCTGGCAAATAAAGTTTATATGTGAACTTTATCAAATAAAAAACTGAAATTTTGCTAATATCATTCTTATTTTTACAAAATTGCATTAGGATCTCTTATGTATATAATCCTTGTAGTTTGCTTATAACACTTTAAATTTAACTGTTTTTTCAGGTGTAAATATTCATCAAATTTAAATTAGTGAAGGCTTTCAAGGACAGTGACAAGTAAAAGACAAAATATATGTACAAATAAAATGTGTATACAAAAAGAAAACCAATAGACTACCAATTGCAAGGTTATCTGTCTTAGGTCTGACACTATTTCTACTATTATCCATACTGTATCTAATACCTCTGTTCTTGGCTATATCAAGAAATATGATTCCTGTCTTTGTTTGCACTCCATCTTTATTTTCCTCTGAAAAGGCATAAGTAAAGCACCAGTTCAGCAAATCTGCTGTTCTTTTATCCTTTCTATCCCTTTTAAACTATAATTTCAGTGGAGCAATTTTCTTTTTTATCTTCCGTCTCCCATAAACATATTTGAAGAACCATTTGCTATTAGCTGAAAAGCACTCTCCAATTCAATGATTAGTGTATTTTTGTGTGCCTGATTCTCCTTTTAGTATTTTTCTGATCATTTTTATGTCTACTTAGCAGACAGACTGTAGTTCGAAAACCTTACACTGATAATTTACCCTGAGGTCAAAAAGCTCTGCTAATCTGGATTTGAGATTTGAAGACCACCCTTTCAATCTATAACTCTTAGAAGGAATGCAGTAGTGTTAAGAGAAAAAAAAATCACATATAATGACAAAAATCTGTTCTTTATCAATCATGCACATTAAAGTATCACCTGTTTATCTGTGTAAGCATTCATATAGCTGTCATCATCTCCGTATTTAACTGCTTCCCAACAATTTTGACAGACTAACATATCTAATCGCATTTCTCCTCTTATCTCCCTTTCGAAGGAGACATAGCTGGATTGTTGTGACAGGAAGTTACAAAGGGAAAACATGTAAAAGAAATAAAAGTTGTTTTTATTATAGGGCATGTTAAAATTTAAGTGATTCTTATCTACTGCATCAGTGGGCATCAATTCCTGTCCACAACGGGAACTCTGTCCTCAATAGCTCCTGGGTCTCCCAGAACTGGCTGACCTCTCCACCTGTGGCAGCGACTACAGCTGAACGGAAAGATAAGTGATCTCTGAAGCTGGGAGGGACCGATCCATGGAGACCTCAATCTTTGAACTGCATTGTACAAACGTACGCTTTTTCTTCTTTGTTACTTTTATTCCATCTTTGGAAGCAGTGCTATTTTTTGATCCAGCAACTCAAAAATAGCTGTCAAGTATCATCCTATGCAGTCCAGCGATTCACATTCAAAAGAAAAAAAAAGAAAAAAAAAACCTCTAAAACATACAAACAGCAAACATGTCAAAGCTACCTCTATGTTAACTTTTTAATGGTGGTTTTGGGATGGTCAGATGTTCTAGTTAGAGATATCTTGGAAAAGACTTCTTGTGCTGTAGACTTTGAATGTGAAGTTTTGAAAAGTTAAAAATTACAGTAGAAATATCTGCAATACAAAAAGTAACCTTTTTTATCATGCTAAACTTTACTCAGATGCCACAGTCACAAAAATTTTAATAGCTTTTGCCTACGGTTTGGGATATTTAAGCTCCATTCTCTGTGTGTAGATTGCATCGGTCAAATACAGAAAGAAGTAATTAATCAATACTATACTGAAAAAACATCCTACTGTTATGTGATATGTCATATTACTTGTCATTTATGACTAGGTATTTATTCATTAAAATACTCATAAATCCTTAAAGCATTACAAAATTAAGCATAAACAAGGATGTATCAAAAAATCGTTCTGTTTTGTTTTCCTCCACTACTTGCAATTATTCTCTAATTTTATAAAGTTTCAGTTATCTAATTAAAGAAAATTAAACTATAATTGTATTTATAAGACATCACACTCACCGAGTAGTCAATGTAAATAGTCTGCAAAGAACACATTGCTGGAAATTTTTTGAGAAATCATTCATTTTCTCTTTGTGAATAATGAATACATTAGCCAGATAGAGAGTGTGGGTTTACATAATCTTTATAAACAGGCAGAAAAAAAGAAGATTTAAGTTCAGCCGAGAATTGGTTTCCAGAGAATAATTTAACCAGCAGCACTAATGACACTTGGAGAATTGTAGCATATGGTAATCGTAAAGTGCGTTCCCTTCAGTATTACATTTGTCTGTTCAAACACTATCAAAACTCATATGCTTGTATATATGCACATATATGTATGTATATATACATTCAGAATATATTCATTACATACATATATCTTTCATAGTTATTTGCATTTCATATTTCATTTTCCTTCTTGCCTACTCCCATCTGCAGAGAGTTCCTATTTAAGAGCATACAAAGCTCTGGTTTCAAAATATTGTTCTTAAAGAATCCCAATAACAAAGTTCGTGAATATATGTGAGCATATTTTTACACATATATATTATAGACAGTGTAAGTCAGCAGTAAGGGCAGATAGAATGCCATAAATTATTTATGATGATGAGCAGGAGGTGAGATGTTTGTAAGCTGAGTTACTTGCAGAGTTTCTGGTTGTTTTCTGATGGGCATTAGAATGAAAAACATTAACTAACTACACCCAGCAGAGCATGGCTCAGATGATTACTTCATCCTTATGCCTCCCACACAGCTAGTTTCAAGAGTTGTCACATACAGTAAGGTATATGTTCCTCTCTGCCCCCACCATTCATTTTTCCTCTACAATTCTTGGTTTTTTCAATGATTGTTTCTAAACTAGCCCCTGCCTATGAAAATTGTTTAAGAAACTTTGCACAAAACCAAACTACTGCAACCTATGGAAAAAGTAAAACTTGCCTATTCATAGATGATCTAAATTTCTGATTTCTTTGAAAGGTTTTCTTCCATTACTTCAAATTATCACCACTGTTCTAATTTTCCTAGGAGTATAAGGATTCCTAAAATTAGTACTAAAATATATAATTTAAAAGGTCCTTAAGTAGGTCTTTTTTCTACTATTAACTTCTGTTTAGTCTTGCCTATTATTTCAACCTAAATGGCAACATATCAGCGGCTCACTGCTCTACTGCACTGAATATGCCATTACGTGTTTTAGTTTCCCCATCCCTTCAGTAAATCCTGAAACATGGTATTTTAAACCCCCGATGAATTTGCAATTCAGTGTCCCTGTCATTCTAATATTAATCTCATGCAGTGCTTATCTTTGAAGACATGAAAAAAAGATGAAAGAGAAAAAGACATTAGAGTTCTTTTTAATACATTATGCTATGCCATACCAGCATAAGGCTTATAATTTTACTGATGTCCTTAGTGATGAAACAGAATCATGTCTCCAACTCTCCTTGTTTCATGAAAGTTTCCACAGTTACCTGCCTTAGGGATTTTCTTCAATTTTATTTTAAAAAATGTTAAGGTTTCATTAATGATTTTTCAAGTTCTAACTTGTCTCTGTCAGCTACAGCAGCAATATCAACTCTTAGAAAGTTCCTAGTTAAGATCTGTCAAAGCTTGCGCTCTTGTTGGTTTGCTGTTATGTGACCTCAACTAAGGAAAACACTTAAATATCATTACAAATGTCCTGTATACAGACAGACATATTACACAGAATCACAGAATGGTAGGAGTTGGAAGGGCCCTCTGGAGATCATCTAGTCCAACCTCCCTGATAAAGCAGCTGCCCCCAGAGCAGGTTGCACAGGAATGTGTCCAGGCGGGTTTTGAATCTCTCCAGAGAAGGAGACTCCACAGCCTC